>DWNE01002447.1:0-18838 GCA_018249875.1 Cecropterus toxeus | reverse complement strand
CCCAGACCCAGAACAGAAATCTAAATTCATCATTCACATTTTTGTCTGGCCGGGGATCGAACCCGGGACTTAATACGTGTCAGACCGGTATGGTGACCGCTCTGCCACGCGCTACAATAAGTTTTTTTTTATATCAAACTGAAGTAGCAAACGAGCAGGCAGTCCACCTAATGGTAAGTGGTCACTGCCGTCCATGGACATCTGTAAGCAACTTCATACAGAACAGATATTCTATCTGAAGTCAATCACAAATGGGTTGGTACTGCCGAGGACTTGGATGTTCGCCTTAAATACAAATTAGCCGGCAACCACACCCTACTACCGAAACGCAAGAACTGCTTCACGCTGGTTCTACCAGCTGGTAAATAATAGTTTTTTAGATGTGTATAAAGAAAAAAATATCTAGTCTTATGTACCGATGGACGCAGAATTTAGACAATACTGTCTATATCAATAGGTATATGATTTTACAAAATCAGACAACGAGAACATGTCATAACTTTACAAATTCTACGTTGTATCTACTACAAGATTTAAGAGCAAATATCCTACACATATTTTATATTCGAGGAAACGATAAATAATTTATGGGGCTATCTGAGCATTAGTGAACGATTTTGTACGTGGCTGTTCTTTGTTGGGCGTACATTTTGCTGTAAATATTACAGGAACTCCTTAAATATTCAAACATGTATCAGTTAAAGATTGTTATATTCAAATCATTAATTTGGACTACCTAGAGATACCATTTTCGACTTAATAAATAGTATAATACAATTAAACTTCTCTGTGTCTCTACTTCGCACATATTTGTAAAAAATAGTATAGCAATTTGAATATAAGTCTTAATATATTTTTTATTTATTTTTATATTTTTTAAATCGCCCTGTAACACAGTTACTGATATTAGTTGAGTTTATATTAATGGTTCGTATTTTGATTTAATATTTAGTCTGCCATTAACAAATCCATATCTTTCAAAATTTATTACGAATTCTTTATGACATATCATAAACATAGGGTCATAGCTTAATCATAATAATTGGTCTGTACGAAATTTACTTAATCATCCTATTATTGTTCTACTGCTAGGGATGCTAAATAATACAATCCCTATTTATTAAAGTTTATTTCCAATTAAAATCGGTATAAAATAATCCGTATTTTTGAGATTGTGAATACACAAAATAGTTATACAAATTATGATGCGTTTTCGGCGGTTTTCCTTATGTCAACTAATTGAAATGTCAAATTATAATTATAATAACGTTCGCGAGTTATGTGGTAAATTTCGCATGATAATTGCAATGAATAAAGCAGAATCGGGCTTAATTTTGCAGCAGTCATAATGTGTCGTTCAATTAAAGCATTTGTGAAATGTTATACACAATAATATTTACTGGATTACAAGCTCAACACCAAATTTCTACACCAATAGCTCCACACTGGGATATTTTGCTGTTACGCGGGTACTCTTGATACACACAAAGACACACAAACACGTCCCATCCAGAACAAAAAAATACTAATAATCATGATTCAAATATCTGTTTGGCCGGGGTTCGAACCCGAAGCCTACTGCGTGTGAAATCGGTATGATAACCACTTCGTCACGTAAATCGTAAGGTCGTCAGGTAACGGGATATTCGTAAAGATAAAGTGCAGGGTTTAAGAAAAGATTTTTTAAAGTAGAAATAGCGTGAGATAGCATCTAGTTTATTGCATCTTAAAACCTAACTCTAAAAATAATAATTTGTTTTAAAACAAAACGCTGCCCGTTCGCATCTCTATCTTATTTGCTTGCAAAAATCTCCTTCAGAGTTAAACCACGAGCATTTCTACTGTTTTAAATTTGACTTTTGCTCTTTTATTCAGTTCTCTCCAATACTTTACTATTTTTACGTAGCTATGAGTAACAGTAGTAACGAGTGCGATCATTAACTGAACTTTTCCTACACTTCACCTGCCAGGAATCTTCACAGAGCTGATCTTACCTCCACTTAGATGCGAATCTTTTTAGAGTTGTTCGTACTTATATTTATTGGCAGATATCTTCAGAGCTGTTCTTACATCTAGTTAGTAGCGAATCTCTTAAGAGTTGATCTTACCTCCTTTTAGTCATAAGTACTACGAGCAGTGCGGCCACAGCGACCGCGGCGAGTGCGGCAAAGGCGAGCGACACGGCGCCGAGAACACGCTCCGCGCCATCGCCCGCTGTCGGGGGGACAGCACCGCTCTCTGATTGGAACGCGACCGGACGACGGATGCGTTCTAGGAATATTGATTTGTTGTAAATAAATCATCGTAGTCAACCTATTTGTCTGAAATTCGTGAATAACACGACCACATCGAAATAAAAAGAAGGAAGCTATAGAAACAGTATGGTTATATTTCAATCCTGCAAAAAAAGGCATGAGTAGTATCATTGATAATAAGCAAATCAGTGTAAAAAAAAAAACTAGATGTATCGTATATTGAGGCGTTATATGTTAAAATGAACACTTTAGGAGTACTTATAACAAATTGGTAAAAACAAAAAAATATAACACACAAAATACACCTAAAACTAAGCCACTAATAATACTATACAATAACGTATCGACCTTCGGACACAATAGTACTTGCCTCCAGAATGTGTAGTGGTTGCTGCATAAATCACAGCCTGTTGCCTCGCGGACTCTGTGGCCGTCCACAGTCTCAAAGCGTACCACACTCCCGCTCCAAGACCGCCAAGAACAACCTAGGATTGTAAAAACAAAACAATTTATGTGATCTTCAATATTTTTTTATTATTATCAGTAGGAGTATACAAATTAATAACTTATTGGGGGCGTCTATTAATTCCTTGAGTTGGTTTTGAAGATTTTTCGACTCCCTCTTCCCCCCAGATGAGATATAAAAAGATATGTCTTGACCTCCCCCTCCTCCCAACTAATCGCATGTCAGAATGTTCAAAAGTACGAGAGAAATATGTTTGATTTCATTTAATGTAGTTTTCTTGCATTTTACACTGTTTTTAGCAAACAAAAAATAATTGATATTAGGCCGAGACTTATCCCAGGGTGTAATATCGTGTAATTCGACCCTCAAATGTAAATCCCCCTTAAATGTCTCCCGTAATAGATGTCCCTAGGTATCTACTTTCAAAATAATTGGCCTCTTTCTCAGGTCACAAGGAAGAATGGTATCAAAAAAGTGTTTTGAAAATGTTTGTCTCCCATACCTACAAGCTTTACTTAGACACGAGAGAATCTTTTTTGACTAGATTTTCACTTCAAGATCTTCAACTGAGAATGTTGTAGCCTCACTTTCTTTATCAAGTTTGAAGGGCTCTTTTGTTAAAATTGAAAATCTGTGCTTGGGAGTAGTTGATGTTTTGTTCAATTCGTATTTAATCATCATAGAAGAACTTTGGATAAAAGAGAAGTAATTAGGTACGCTTGATTATAATGAGAACATACATAAATGATTTTACAGACTGTCTTGTTGTTACACTTCTTTGTACACAGATATTTTGATGTGTTCAACCTATAAAAATATTAAGTATAAATACTTAACGACTTATGTTGATGATATTCTTAATTCTACATTTTACGCAGATTTTACTCTGAATTTCATAGATATGGCTCATATTGTATTACATTTTTCTTTTATTTGTGCACCCGATAGACAAATAAGTTTTTCGAAATCTAAATTATTTATTCGTATATTAACCGAGTCACGTAAAAGCGCATTTCGAATATATTTTCTAGTCTTCTATTTCGTCCCGTTGTAATTTTCACATATTTTTAAAAATATACATGTTATCTATATTCAACTACTACAACTACTAATACTTCTACGGATACTAGCATTTCTTCCATTTTTTTTACGATGATATGCTTTTTTTAATCAATAATAAAAAAAACGATCATTTATTATAGAAATTGAATGTAAATTATTAGCATGTCCAATTTTCACTATGAAATTCTTTTACTTTATAAGGACGACCAAAGTTTTACCGTTTCATTAAATCAAATATTTTTTCTCCGTTTTGAGTTCTAGTTATATGGGCAGATGTATAAAACTTATTTCAGCAGCTATAGAGTTATCTCAAGAGTGCTTATCGTAAACCTTCATTAAAACATAAATCAAACACGTTACATTCCCTTACCTACCAATTAAAATAAATGTGTACCAAATAACTGGTTAGATCAGCTTTGTTAAACAAATTAAATCAACTTTGTACTATAAAATATATCATATTTCACTGTTTCAAATGATAGCCTACGTCCTACATTCACTCTGTAATTTGCGACCATGACTACACGCTCGTACAAAATAAATTGTTGATTTATTCATGTGTGCTACATTCACGAGTGATCGTTTCAATTTATCGGAATATTCGACTATTGGTTTATTAGCCTCTATCCAACAACTGCAATGCAAAGAGAAATATTTTCTACTGGTTTTTTACTGTTAAAGTATTGTTAAAGTCAAAGCCAACATAATCCAAAGATTATGACTATGGATTTATTTATCATATCGACACAATATTAAGTTTACTTACCTATAATGTTTTACTACGACATTTAAAGGATTATATAAAAACACTTAAGACAATCGTGTAAAAGATTTTAATCTGTTATAAATGTCTATGGAATGATTATGATAAAGCCCCAGTAGTACAAATCTGTCCAAATTTTTTTAACCTTTAATATATAACGATTTATTATTATTGAAAACTTGAGCGAACTTGTTAATAAAAGTTATTATATATTTAGGCACGTAAAAAGAACTAATAAAGGGTACACATCCGCATAACGCCCTTGCAGCCGCGCGCCGCGGACGCCGTGCATCCAACGCTAATAAGCTGCTGTTCTAACACACCAGTGGACTATACTAGTATTAAATACGAATAATGATGTCACTCTAGTCTTAGTGCAGCGAGGTTTTTCCATGCGTTAGTGCTAATATCCGCGAAACGCCACTGCAACCAACCAAGCCGCGCGCCGTACTTTACCGCGCGCGCCATTCCTTTCTTGTGCTAACAAAATGCTGTTAAACCACACCGCTTGTCCTCTACCTTCCCATAATAGTAAAAATAATGATTAATGATATTACGCACCTCTCTGTGATGATGCAGCGAGGTGAGGTCCGCGTCTCTCCAGGCGCCAGCGCCTGCGTCCGCGCGCCGCCACTGCAGACGCACCAGCCGCGCACCGCACTTCACTGCGCGCCGCGCGTCCAACGCTAATGAACTGCTGTTGCTCCACACCGCAGCTTCCGCGCCCTCTTCCTGGTTCTCAGCTCCTCCGCCCTCCCATACTAATACTGGTAGGAATATTTTACGAAGATATTAGCGCACCCCAGGCTTGTGAGTACGGACACCGATAGACGCTCATGGTGCAGTTATAGCCTAATCATTGAGTTTGAAATCTGATGTTCGTTTTAGAAATATTTATCACTGCTCGAAAGTGAAGGAAACCATCGTGAGAAAACCTACACGCCTGAGACGTTCGTTAAAAAAATCTCAAAGTTGGAAGTCTACCACTTGTGTTCCCACTCGGCCAGCGCGGAATACAATGGCCTAAAACTCTCTCATCCTGAGAGAAGAGAGAAGCCCAGCTATGGGTCAGTAATAAGATGACGACGAGACTCGAGAATTTAAATTATTTTAAAGATTAACTTACTGTTAAACGCATGCACATTAAGTAAAATCAGACTACATATAAGGTGAAAACAGAATTTCATTCATGACGATTCATTTTCCCTAAAACGCTTCTGGAATGAAACCGTAATAGCGGGGAGTAAGAGAGTACTTAAACAATCTATTATTCTACATTTTTGTGGTACAGCATTGCGGTATGCCATTGTTTCGCCTATTTGCATACCGAATGTAACACTAGAATTGACGCTCCTACTTTCTGTTGAAACACCTGCTCTAATGTGAAGTTTAAAGAGGTTTCATATTTGAATAGCTCACTCAGTGGATTGAAAACTCAAACAGCGTTGCATCGTGATGTTGCTGAAATGTGTTTTCATTACATTCTAATTAAATTATAATTAAGATACCTATTTATGGTTTGTAGTTTTGTAAATACATATTTGCAATTTTTGATAAAATATAAGTACTATGTATGTAGGCACAATTGTCACTCAATTGTAAGCTAAAAAATGTCAGTACGTTTGCTAACGATAAGAAAATATTTGCGTTTACGTAAATAGAACATGATTGGACCCAGCTTTTACATATTTAGATCACTTTTCCCTTTTTACGATAGGTTTTCCGGGACCAAATATTTTTCATATATACCCATTCAATAGAATTTGTAACCTGATTCAATCCGTATTGACCGATAAAAACACGAAACCTCGCTTCCTCTCGTGGCTGCCAATATCAAATACACTTAAAACGTGATATGTTTCTAAAACAGATCCGGTAAGTGAGTCGACCTTATGAAATTCCTAGTAGGTACTTCACGAGAATAATGTTCTTTACTCATTATTTTTGAAGTGTATGGCTTGGTCTGGCTTGTTTTTCTGGTTGTGAAATATTTTCTACTATATTAAAAGAATGATTTTTGATTAGAAGTTAACGTTTTGATATACCGGAGTCGAATCAAATCACCTTTAGATGAAAGATATTTTTACATCTTGCAGTAGAAATGTAAGCACTGAAAAAGCACCGAATAATTGACATACCTGGAGGTTTCGTTCTGATCATCAATGGAGTGGAAGATGGGGAAGGTCCAGCCCTGGAGTGAGCGACTGCCCTGACGGAGTACGTGGCGCCGCAGGACAGTGCTCGCAGCACCACGCTGTTAGTCTCCCCGCCTGCTTCGAGCCTCCGTTCCTCCTCCCCCCGTGCGGACTCCGAACCGTCCACGGTATCATCTCGGATCCGCATCCACCATATTGTGAAACCTATTGTACATTATATTTATTTAAAGAGTATTTTTTTATTATATTGAAGTAGCGACCCGCGTGCCGGAGCGGTCACGGCTCTGACACGCTGTGGGTTTCGGGTTCGATCCCCAGCCATACAGACATCTGAATGATGAATATAGATTTCTGTTCTGGGTCTGGGTGTTTGTGTTTTCGTCTCCGTGTGTGTCCATGGCACCCGCGACACAGGAGAACTTCCTAGTGTGGGCTATGAGTGTAGAAAGCGTTATAACTAACGAGCATGCTGACCACCCGATGGTTGATCAGTAATCAACCACAGATAAAAGCCTTGCTTGTAGTTGGCCATAGGTACATTGCTCCCCCGAGGACTAAGTTTGAACGCCTATAATTAATATTTCTCTTTTATGCGGCGTTCTGGTATACATTTTAACAGTGATTTAGCATTACTTTTCATAATTATTACTGTATGATATTTCATTTGTACAGCATTTAACTTGATGTAATTTGGCCTTAAAATTTTTATTACATGTTTATTTAAATCTACGAGTTTCATTTTCGCATTAAATTACGTTGGCGGCTGGAAAACAGATCAAAGTCAATGAAATTGCTCGTGGGAGAAAATAGTTTTACTGAGATTAAAGGATAAACTAGATTAAAATTTAAATGTTTCTAATTTATTTTGTAAACAGTTTATGTCGGAAAAGGTTTTAATGAGTTTTGTACATAGTCTAGGTATATGAAATTTGTGACTAAATATTTAAGATTTTACTAAACCGTAAAAAACACTGAATACAAGAATAATTGTACATCTCAATGATAAATTATTAGAATAATTAGAATTAAATATAATTAATAAGAGTTAAATAGAATTAAATATACGTGATGATATACTTTGGCATATAAAAAGGAAACCCAACATTTTGAAAACAAGTTGTAAGTTCGAAAATGTTATAAAAAACCCGAGAAGCATTTTAAAGCGCATGATAAGCTCATACTAAATTAATCTTACTATTCACAATTGAAAGGAAATAGTTCCATTCTGCAAAGTTACGTTCATCTCTTATGCAAGCATGGATTACACTAGTGTGTGCTATTCATATTTATTCTGCTAAATTCCAATCGAGATCATACTCGTGAAGTGACCTAGTTTCGACAATTTACTTGTAAATCGTAATAAAGATAGGAAAGTGTTAGAAAATGAATAAATGGTTTAATGTTATTTCGATCATATTACTAAAATAGTTCATATTTAAGTAAATACTGGCTAACAAGATAAGTTTTTAAAAGAGAATAGGAGTATTTTGTTTCTCTTCCCTATTGACGTTTGAGGATTGTTGTATGCAAGAATATAAAACTGTTACTTTATTGAGGAATTAGTTTTATTCTATTAAAAGATATAATTTTAAATGTTTTCATGGCCACTTTTACGTATACGATCTTACTAGGATACAATACAATGTACGTACAATACAATGTGTGGCTGTCTGTGTGTTTGTTACTTTCTAACACGAAAAGTACTGGTCGAATTTCGCAGAAATTTGTCACACGGATTATGACCTGGACTAACACGTCATTAACGTAACAGGCAAAACCGCAGGAATAAGCTAGTTTAACATAAAATTGAAATGCAGTTTAAATAGCATTTGGTCTGGCTATATTTTATTTCCAAATTAATGTACTAAATATGAAAACTTGATTTAAGTAATCATTGCCGAAAGTCTTTAATTAAATCCATATAAGTTGAATATCAGTCTACCTGAAGTAAATTATAAATGCGTTGTCAATCGAGGACTAAAAGGCAAAAGAACAGGCTCTTACATATATATATTTTCGTTCCAATACAGGTTTAGATAACGTATATGTACAAAAATATTTCAGAAATTAGATATTGATTAATTTTGTGATAGCATTTTATTTACGCCTTTTATTAATAAGACTAAAATAAAAATGTCTAATCATACTAAATAAAAATTTAGTCTGAAGTAAAATCACTGGCAATTTTCCGTTTTCAATAGTTTACAATGTCGGAAACTGAAATCTTGGCATGAAAGAAGTAATAGTTTTACTCGGGAATAACTAAATAAATGGGCAATAAAGATCAAGCTTCTATTTAGGTTAAACTAGAAAATTAGCTCGTAGTTCGTAGTTACCATGCAGTATCTGTGCAGCATCAAGACTGAATTGTTTGATTTGCCAAGTCTGATTCCAAATTATATTACTGGATCGAAATTCCAACGTAGTGTACGGAAATCTATTTAAGCAAATCGCTTGCCCAATACAGTAGAAGTACAGTGGATTCGAAAGTTAAGCAAGCCGTGTTAAATTAGACTTGTTATTATTGTACTAAATAAAGAGACTACTTACTGCCCATTATAGTGAAATATTGCTCAAATCAATTATGATTGGAGACTCATGTATATCGAAATATCTACTGAGGCAGTAACAAAATGCTGAAATATTGGTGTATGATAAGTTTCTCGCATAATTAAAACCGAAAGAAATGAAAGGAAAATTTAAATACAGGAATTTGGTTGCAATATTGATTTACAGAAGTTATTACAATTTTCCTTCAAATTTCGATTTCAAATTCCAATTTTGATAATATGAAATATTAGAATTTGAGTTTCATGGAAAATTATAGATTTATTTTTCATTTTAATTATAATTACGGAAAAAATATTGCTTTTTACCAGCATTTCTCATGTGCCCAGTACTGGGACAATAATGGGTTGACGATGATGAATAGCATTTTACTACGCGGCGGCGCGGAAAGATGTTGCGACGTGCGCCAAGTGAGCTTGGCCTCCCCGTGCGTAGCATAGTTATTTTGTTTTGTTTATTATACTTACCCGGAGCCGTAATCATATGTACGTCGTGGCGTAGTTTGTATATAACTTACCACAAAGTGGTGCCCAGGGATTATGTAACATTCGCCAAGTGAGCCAGGCCTCCCTATGTCGCGTAATACTATAAGATCACTTTCTCAGAGTCATAGATTGCGCTCCGAGTACGTGTACTTCTATACAACTCGCCATGTGGCGGCGTGGAGGGATGATGTAATGTCCGCCAAGTGAGCTTGGCCTCTCTGTGCGTGGCGTTGTCACATTATCACACTTTCTCGGATTCGAAGATTGTGTGTTGAGCACATGAAGTTGCTCGTGGTCGCATCTATCATGTACGTACTGGCGTAGTTGTATATAACTCACCGTGTGGCGGCGCGGAGGGATGATGCGATGTCCGCCAAGTGAGCTTCGCTTCTCTATGCGTGGCGTGGTCGAGCGCCAGCGTGGGCGCGGCGGGCGGCGCGGCGCACTCCACGCGGTACGTCACTTCTTCAGAGCCGTAGGCGTTGCGTGCCGAGCAGGTGTAATTGCCGCTGGTTGATGCGTCTACCTCTGCGATAGTTGGTTTAGAGTTAGAAATGCTGTAGATACTAAGAAATCTACAAGCGTATTTATATAAATGCATTTTATTCAGATAATTGAACGAAACTAGGACGAGTTTGTTGCCGCTGTTGACTTTACAACTATTTCTTCGTGTTGAGAGGGTAATATGCTAATAGGGTCACTATTGACGGCTGATGCGGTTAACAGATCAGTAATGTGTCCATCAGGGATAAGGTTCCTAGAGGTTAACTTTATTTTCTACACCGTCCATTGTGACAATAAAAATAATAATTCAATTAATTCGAAATTCAAAACTTGTTAAAATTAATTATACATTACACTCGTATATTTCTTTCAAAATGTATACATGTTATGCAATAATAATTATTATGTTATAACCGCTAGAGAGCATAGATACATGTTTTTACCATACATTCAGAGTAACGAATTTAAATTAATGATGTAATTTTAATTGTACTTCTATAAAATAAACAGTTACAATAGGACAAACTGGACTGGTACATAATGCCTATGTACCAGTCAACCCAGTTAAAAATGGTGAAAAGTGGTAATTTATGAAAGAAACAATAATAAAATATAATAAAGTAACTTATTATTACTAGTATATGCTAACTACTACGCTAAAAACATATAATAGTAATGTTAGATGACGCCATCATTAGCAAAACTTAGCAATAGCTATGTATAGTGACTAAATTAAATAAATGTACGAAAGCTCACCATGTATAGCGAGATGCCCGTGCGGCGTGAGATGCGTGCGGGGGTCATGCGTGACGGGGCGGTCCGCGCGGAGCCAGCGCGCACGCGGCGCCGGGTTGCCACGACATGCGCACGCCAACCGTAACCCGCGCCCGCATGATACCACCGCCCACACGCCGAACGATAGCACGCGGACCGCCGCTGGAGAGGAAATGTGTTTCAACATACAAACAGAGTAGCGAAGTTGAATCATATAGCGAAATGTTTATTTTGCGAAGGTAACAAGCGATCTTTACTGAACATGAGGAACGTGGAGCTGTCATTATACAGATTTGACACGCAGTTCCGGGTTCGATCCTCGGCTAGCGAGACATCTTAATGATAAATTTAGATTTCTGTCTAGATTCGTTTTGGGGTACGCGTTCATAGCACCCGCGAAATACTTCGAAGAAAATCAGAATTTGGGCTATGAATGTAGAAAGCGTTAAATATAACGTGTTTTCAAATCAATAAATAAAATAATAAAACCAACATTAATTTATTCACTTGATTTGACAACAAAAACAGTTAGGGGAGGCTTGTGAATAGGCTGATAAATGGATGGATAAGTTATCCATCCATTTAACAGCCTATTACTACTATGTAAAATGTAAAATTATTATTACATGTAAAATTACACACTTGTTTAATGCGGTAATGTAATTTAAATTTGTATGACATTAAATTAATCATACGGTATTAAATTAAAATTAATAAAACAAAATGCTGATACCTGTAAATTATTTACCTTTTTATACCTGTAAATTTTATTTAATTGTACCTGTACTTAAAATAAAAATCTAAATATCTACTAAATATTAAGCATGTATCACCTCTAGATGTAGTCGTGGCTGGTTGTGGCGCCGAAGGTTCCCCTTCTCCAGCAGCTGAGTGCGCTGCCACCCAGGCCTCGTATGTGGCGCCTTCAGACAACGACCGGAGTTCCGTGGAACCGCCCAGGCCTACGGAAGCCTCTGTGTCTTCCGCTTGGACAGTGGTTGTTTGTGGCGGTCTATCTCTATATACATAAAGTTATAATGTTTATAGCATATTTGTCTATCCGTGCTTGTTCAATATTGGTTATAAAAAAGAACTTCATATATTTGTCCATATTTTAACGTCACACAACATTTCACATGTTGTGTGATACACATGTTTGTTATCACACAACATGTGAAATGTTGTGTGATAACAAACTATGAGAAATTAAAAAATGAACAAATTTTAAAGAAAACTAAAACGGTTACGAACTTGGTAACGAACAATTTTTTGTAGTGATATATACATTTTTAATTTTCTAAAATACTACTGACTAAAAAAATGCCTATTGTATTTACAGTCAGTCAATCAGCTAAGTAAAGGGGACATAGGTATCTTCTTATTTTTTTAATGTAAGGCATTTATGTCTCATTCTACTTCTAATTATTCGTTAAAAATCGATTACCTTTTAAGTAATGTAATCACTAAAGATGTCTTTCAATGTAATTGCCTACCTATCTCTCCTGAGACATTCTAATTTTAGTTTTATCGTTCAATTTCAATCACATTTTATGATTTTTTCAATATGCTTACCTGCCTAACTCTCGATAAAACACTGTATAGTACAGTATGGGGCCGTTTGGACGACTTGGTGGTAACCAGCTGACGGCCAACGAGGTTCCCGTTGTTGCTACTACTTTCACGGCAGCTGGCGGTCCCGGCACTTAACAATAAAAATAAAAAAATGGTGCAAAATTCGACAGATAATATATTAACGACTACGACGACGATAATATATTTGACGAACCGCGTGGCCGAGCGGTCACAATACCGGTCTGACGCGCAGTAGGTCCCGGGTTCCATTCCCGACCACACAATAATATGAATGACTGTTTAATTGATATATCGCATGTATGTATCGATATTTCATATAATATCGATATACATATATCGTGCACTCCTAACATGTTATATAAAAAAAAAATTGGTACAAAATTCGATAATATAATTATTAACATACGTTATGCATATGTTCATTATTGTTATTCATATGTTATGCAGATAATCGAAAGGTAAAATTGTACATGCTATGTTTTAATATTTAATTTAATATTATAAACCTATAAAGTACCTAAACATAGTAGTAAGACTCTTAATATTGCACAAATGCGTTTACTACGTCAATTTCAGTACTTATAAACAAATATTTATATACATATAAAATACTTTTAATTATATTTATAGCGAACTTGGACGCAAAGGTAATATATTTAAAACAACTAGTAGCGAGAGCTAGATATAACGAAAAATTTTTTTACGCTAACACAATTATGACTTTAACAAGACTATTTTATATTACTAAAGGTAACATACCGTCCGGTTGCGTGGTGCAATGTATAGGATGAGCGGGGAGGCCGTCCCCCGCCGCGGTGTACGCTAGCGCCTGTATCGTGTAGTTCATGTGTGGTCTAAGTGCTAGGAGTAGCGTTTCGACGCCCGCTACCCGCTTCACCTCCGCGCCCGCTGAGTTGAACCCCACCCCGCCGCGTACCTCCCACTCCAGCCAATCTGTCGCTGCCGACAAACAACTGTCATCGCTCAGCTAAGATTGTACTATATCTATCTTGAAGAGCCAGGTCCAATACAAAACTGACAGCGAACTAATAAAACGATCGCACGGATAACTGGTTTGATTTATCGATGTTTTAAGACGCGTCATTAAGCCGCGGAAAAAGTTTTAGATCCATTCATCGCCCCAGTAATCATCTCATTTCCCTCATCAACTAATTGCCCTCCACAGCGGTCGAAATTTGACCGAAATTGAACCCAACTAAAAACTCTTTTATCTACTACAAATTTTATATGTATTCTACCCAACTGCGTCAGAAGGAGGGTAATGTTTTTCAACGTATGTATGTATGTTTGTTTGTATGTATGTCCATTTCTTTGGCACGCGCTAAAGCCCAAACGGCTTGACGGATCGTGACGTATGACATATCATTACAATCGTCTCAGTTTGGAAAGTGCCATGGCTATTTGATTTTTAAAAATTACACCTGCATTATATGTATGTTTGTATGTATGACTGTTCATACATACAAACATACATACTTTCGGTTCGATTCTATTGGTTCGACGTTCGTAACTCAAGCAAGTAAGATCTGTTATATTCAACTCTGTGATTTTTTAAACATTTTACGTGTAAAAAGTACTTTTTACGTAATTGAATTGTGAAAGTTCTGTGCTCTGTGAGAAAACCTATCAATTACAAAAAACTGTTCCTCGATTTTTTTGCTACTTACGAAGATATAAGCAATTTAGTTTTAAAAATTTGCAATAACGTCCATAAACCGTGACCTACGACAACTCGCAGTCGGCCCGCTTGTGGTGAGTCATCATCGTTGCTGCAGTACGCCGTGCATCGTTCACGAACACCTACTTGAACACTTTGTATCGAACAGAGAATTTTGCTTACAGTTTTTAATCATGGCTAGCTCTAATGATTGCGCCGGGTGCCTCGAAACTTTAAATGATACTCCCACTCTGCAATGCTCGCGATGCGATGCTAAATACCACTATTATTGCATGAATTTATCGCAACTAGATTACGATGCTATGAGCGAGGAGACCTTATCTAATTGGATTTGCGTACTGTGTCGTAGCAAAGAGCGGAAAGGTGGAGATAATACTAATACTCCAATAAGGGCCACCATTTACTCACCACAACCTGATTTTGTGACTCAGCGCAGTAAGACACGTAACGTCGCGAGTTGTTCGTGCCTTTCAGCGGACAATATTCGTGATTTAATGAGGGAAGAGTTACATAACTTCTTTGAACATAAAATTAACCCTCAACTGTCTGATGTTAGAAGCGCCCTAACGTCTATCGAATCCTCTGTTTCTTACTTCAATGAGGAGCTTGAAAAATTAAAGGCCCAGACTGCTACACAAGCCATTAATATTGAAAGTATTAAACGTGACAACGAATCCCTGCGGGCTGCCAACTTATTGTTATCATCACGCTTAGCGCAACTTGATCAGCATTCACGCTCCTCCAACGTCGAAATTCAATGTGTCCCAGAGAGTAAGCAAGAAAATTTAATTAAAACTGTACTGCAACTTGGTAAGATAATTAAATGTCCACTCAACGAAGCTCAGATTCATGTCTGCTCCAGATTAGCGAAGATGAACAATGCAAGCCCAAGACCACGTTCTATTCTGGTTAAGTTTTGCAGCCCACGTCTACGAGACGAATTTTTAGCCGCCACGAGCAAATTTAACAAGAATAATAAAGATGACAAATTAAATGCCAGCCATCTGGGTATCGGTGGAAGTAAAAAGTCTCCGATCTATGTTGTAGAACACCTTACACCTGATAATAAGGCTTTACATGCCGCTGCTCGTGCCAAAGCCAGAGAATTAAAATATAATTTCGTTTGGATTAGAGACGGGAGGATTTTTATGCGAAAGAACGAGGAATCAAATTATATTTTTGTAAAAAATTTTGATGTTCTTAACCACTTGTCATAAAAACGCTAAATTTGCTTATTGTAACTGAAGGGCTCGCTATATGATCTAAGCATATACTATCAGAATGTCAGAGGTTTACGGACAAAAACTATTGAACTTTTCAATAATATCGTGTGTACTTATTTTGACATAATAATTTTTACAGAAACATGGCTAAATAGTAGCGTTCATAACAGTGAGTTATTTGACGACAGATACACAGTTTTCAGACGTGATCGGGAAAGTAGTGGGTTTCACAGTAAAAAAGATGGTGGAGGTGTATTAATAGCTATTTCTAAACATCTTAAATCGTATCGATTACATTTTAACGAGTCCGACTGTGAGGACTTGTGGGTTAAGATTGAAATGAATGATAAGTCTGGCAATAGTAAGAATCTATATATTTGCAGTGTTTATATACCTCCGCCCATTCAACAAAATTTATTGAATCATTTTATCATTAACACAAATCGCATTTTATCAAATCACAGTGGCGACACAATCATTCTGGGCGACTTCAACTTGAGTAGTTTGATCTGGAAAAAAAGTACTAGCCTCGCATTAGAAGCTGAGACATCTAACAGTATCTTAAATAACATGTTTATTGACTTTATGGCTCTAAACAATTTATCTCAATATAACTGCAACAACAATAACAAAAATAGAATACTAGATCTAGTATTAAGTAACAAGTCTATCTCCAAATTACAAGTATCTGCAAACCCACTTACATTAATCGATACCCTACATCCGCCCCTACAATTTTACTTTGAATCTGAGTTTACCGAAGTACTGCCTGTAAAACATGAAGAGAAATTTCTTTTTTACCAAGCTGATTACCAAAAAATAACAAACGACCTAAACCAAATTTCTTGGACTAACGAATTCTCGGCGTGTACAACGGTGGACGATATGGTCTCTAAGTTTTACCATCTGCTTAAATTAGCTATTATTAAATATGTCCCTAAAGTCAGACCCCGTAACAATAGCCACAAATACCCCTTTTGGTTTTCTATTCCATTAATTAAGATGCTGAATGAAAAACACAAGTACAGAATTAAATTTCGCAAATATGGTAATCCTCGTGACTTACTTAGTTACGAATTAATCCGTGAAAGAAGCATCAAACTACTTAAATCTAATTATAAAACATACTTAGATAGGCTTGAGATGTCATTGTCATCAAATCCGAAATTAATATGGTCTTTCCTTAAACGTAAAAGAGGAGGTAGCACTACATATCCCGCTAAAATGTCCCTTGATGATAATGTTGCAAGTACTGGACCAGATATTTGTGACTTATTTGCGTTACAGTTTTCGTCTTCATATAATAAAGGAGTTGCAGCCGGCACCATCTCAATTCAACCTCATATAGCCCCAGCCACTAACTTTTTGACCATGTTATCGGTCAATGTAGATAAAGTCTACAGAGTGTTAAAAAGACTTGACCCCACTAAAGGAGCTGGTTATGACGGGTTACCATCCGTCTTTGTCGTTCGATGTGCCAGCGCACTGGCAAAACCGCTTTCCATGATCTTCAATAGCTCTTTACGATCTGGCTCGTACCCAACTGCATGGAAGATAGCCTTAATTATACCATTATATAAAAATGGGGACGCTAGCTCCGTAAAAAACTATAGGCCCATTTCTTTATTACCAGTTTTCGCTAAAGTCTTCGAAAAAGTATTATATCCTGCCCTTTCGTGGCACATTAAACAACAAATTGCACCTGAACAGCACGGATTTATAAAAACACGCTCTACTACAACAAATTTGATTTCCTTTGTAGAGGACCTTGCCGAGAGAGTGGACAAAGGCCACTCTATTGACGTAATATATACAGATTTTAGCAAGGCCTTCGATAGGGTTAGTCATATTATCTTGTTGGATAAACTTGCAGCATTTGGAATCACCAGTATTTTTCTGAAGTGGTGGCGTTCCTACCTTATAGGAAGAAAATCCATTGTAGTGATAGGCGGATATAATTCTGAGCCATTTGCTGCCCACTCAGGGGTCCCTCAAGGCTCCCATTTCGGTCCTTTACTATTCAACATATTCATTAACGACATTAGCAGTTGTTTTAAAAATACAAAATTTTATATGTTTGCAGACGACTTGAAGTTTTTTAGGCAGGTAGATACAGATGAAGATAGTATTTTACTCCAAAATGATTTAAATAACCTTACATTATGGTGTACTTCTAACACAATAACTTTGAATACTTCTAAATGTTGCAAAATTCGCTTTACCAGAAAAAAAATTGAATCTCCTACTACTGTTTACTACATCAACAACGAGCCACTATACGAGGAGGATCATGTTCGCGACTTAGGGGTTATTCTCGACAAAAAATTGCGATTTAACTTACACATCGACCATATTGTTAAAAGAGGATTTAAAGCCTTGGGATTCGTTTTACGCAACTGTAGGGACTTCAAAAAACCTGCTACTAAAATTACAATTTACACTGCTCTAGTTCGTAGTGGCCTAGAATATTGTAGCGTTGTATGGAACCCGCATTACGATATTTATAAGAAACGTCTAGAGAGTGTCCAAAAAAGATTCTTGTGGCACTTATCGTATAGCTGCAACTTAGCAAAATCACTGCCTTCTTACGAGGATCGGCTGAGACATTTTTGCTTAAAATCTCTAGAAAATCGTAGAAGACAACTAGATCACATGTTTCTGTACAAGTTAATCAATGGTCACACTGATGCATCTCATCTTTTGTCTCAAATTAATATATCTGTTCCAAGAAGAATGCCCAGGTCACTGAAGTACAAGCCATTTTTTGCAAAACCCGCGCGATCCAACCTTGGCCATCATTCTCCTTTGAACAGAATGGTGAGAAGCTATAACAATATTCACAATCTGAGCCTCGAAACATCCTTGTCACATAATGCACGGTATAATAATCTAAGAAAAAAGTCTGATAAATATGCTATTGATATATTTTCCAACAGTCTGCATGCATTTAAGCTTTACATATGTCTCTCAAACTGTTATTAATTGATATTTTATCATGAATTTGTAATTTTAACTTAAATCCAGTTTTAGTTCCACAACTTGTTTGATGTATTTAAACTTAAATTTATCTTTAAATTTACATATACATCTACACACATATATTTTTGAATTTAATGAAATTTAATTTAATTTTAATTTAAAATGCAATTTATTTTTATTCTAACTTATTATTATTTGTAAAGATATTTTTATAAATTCAATCGCAAAGCAATTATTATTATTATTTTAAGTAAAAAATGTACTATTACCTATATTTTACTTAATATTATTGAATTTAATTTAATTTAACT
>DWNE01002446.1:0-18844 GCA_018249875.1 Cecropterus toxeus | reverse complement strand
ACCTATTTCTAGCGTGAAGCAATTCTTGCGTTTCGGTGGAAGGGTGTGGTTGCCGGCTCTCTTTTATATGAGGCGACCATCTCGGTCCTCGGGAGTAGCAACGCAACTGTGGTCGACTTCAGATGGAGCCCCTGTTCTGTTTGAAGTTGCTTGCATATGTCCATGGGCGGCAGCAGCCGCTTGCCATCGGGTGGGCTGCTTGCTCGTTTGCTGCTTCATGATTGTAAAAAAAAATACCTTCCTTTTGACGTGGTTGGGTAATTATTGATGCATACAAATTGTTTATTATTTCGTACTGGCCGAAATACTCATAATATATCTTTAGTATATTATGGATGTAGCAAACGAGCTTGCCGTCCACCATGGTAGGTGGCCACCACCGCCCATGTACATAATCTATCTAGACATACATACTTATATACATTGTCCGTAAATAATCACGTATCAACCAGATAAGATAAGAGTTTTACATGAGGTTAGCCATTAATGTATCTACATAGATTGCTACCTCAGTTGGAACGCCTCGGATAAGTATGGCGCCCTTACCACATTGTATTATTACAATCAAAAACATAAACCTTCTAGTTTATGACATTTCTATGCGTAAAGTATTAATTATTATATTAAAATATTAAATGCATTAATAAGTTCAAGTGCGGGTTTATTTAAGCAACAACTGTTGATTAATTTGGCATAAGTAACGATCAAGAGAAATCATTCATTAATACTTTATTTCATCGAAATATTATTTGCAAGAATTTGTTTTAACGGCCAGCTGGTATTGTTTACTGGAAAATTATTTTACGCTTCCACTTAATATTCGAACCGAATCAAAATTTATTTATGGTGCGTTAAATACCTGCAATGTTGACTACCGCTTACAGATCAGCAAATGTCACTGCCTCATTCACCTTGTGGTCGCAACTGAAAAAACATAAAAATATCTCATCAATGAGTTTCTCTGTATGCTTAGACTTATTTTTATACATTGTTTGCTTTCCTCCTTATTGCGGGATCTCGTGGGGTAAAAATTAAGCACAAACTACGGGATCCCACTTTACGGGTTTTCAATCTCTAAACGATTTTATAATCGAAGTTGAGAACTATTTCTTTAACCAAAGTTCACAAGTTAACATTATTAATCAAACTAAAAAGTTAAGGTTGTTAAAATATACATTAAAATGCACCATAGATTATTTCATACAAAATTGACAATGGCGTTAGATGTATAAATTAATGTTGACTCATAGTCTGTTTACTTAAACGTTGACAAATGAATTCCGAAAAATTATATGAGAATAAAAATTGAATGTTTACTACTAAAATTATTACATACATTTCATGAGAGTCGACTAGAAAAGTACTGCTGGATGCGGGCAGCAAGACTGGAAGCCCAAACCGGTCAGCCATCTACTCCAGGAAGGACGAAAGCGTGTGTGACTATAGTACACAACAAATGGAGTGGTGGACTCAAATGTTCACCTGAGTGAAACCCTACGGGGCATCGCGCTCAGAGAACTAACATTGCATTCCTTTGGAGATTCTGAAGTCCTCTTCGCAGCGCCGAGGGAGCCACTGGAGAGGTGATAGAACCTACAAATTCCACATAACACTACATCACACCCACGGCGACAAGTATCTCTTGAAGGTGTCCCCTCGAAAACCAAAAAAAAAATCCTTTATAAATGAAAATAAAGTTATTTGACGCACTAAAGTTAGGACATTATTTTAAAGTTTAAAGAAAAGCGACGTCAAATTTAAGTAAAAGTTTTCGAATGGAAGAAAAGAAGGAAGCAACGACTATTAATCTTCGATACCTTCATTTTTAGCTCTAGATGACTTTCAGTTAGCAACTTAAGGATTGCGAATCACGAATGCGGTAATGAACAATCACTTCCGCTTTGCAAACTACGATTTGAATGTAGCAAGAAATCTCATTTACTTTATGAAGAGAACTTCTACCTACCTACCTACTACGGATCGAGAGTAATCTTACAACTTACATACGAATACGAGTTTTTAAAACGACTGATTAAACTATTAATTAGTTTAATAGTTCGGTACATATTGTAAATACATAGTTGATCTTGTCAACCTCTTACAGTCCCACTGCTGGGCACATCTCCTCTCAGAATGAAAATGTTTATATTATAATGTCTTTTGCGCTGGCCAACTGTGAATTTGTAGACTACGCAGCCTTTGAAAAAGTATTTCTTTTTTAGCGTTCCGTAGCCAAGAGTAAAAACGGAACCCTATTACTAAGACTCCGCTGTCCGCCTGACAGTCTGTCCGTCTGACCGTCTATCCGTCTGTCCGTCTGCCTATCAACAGGTTGTATCTCATGAACCGTAGTAGCTAAATAGTTGAAATTTTCACAGATAAAGTATTTCTCTTCCCGCTATGACAGAAAAATCTTAATAAAATAAATATTTAAGGCGGGCTTCGGTACAACAAACGTGTTTTTTGCCGTTTTTATCGGTACGGAACCCTCAGTGCGCGAGTCAGACTCGCACTTGGGCGGTTTTTTTATAATTCTTAGGTGTGTAGGTTTCCTCGCTATGTTTTCCTTCAACGTAAAGCACTAATAATTAATTTCCAACATGTACATAATTTTGGAATAATCAGTGGTGCGTTTGAAATCCGAACCTCGGACCCTCGTTTGAGCGGCCGAGTGCAAATCTTTGGGCTCGATTCTCAGTAAGCAAAATATAGACCTTAGATTTAATTTCAGTTCTAGGTGTTCATATCTGTGTATTTATGACAAGTAACCTTATGAAAGGTAGAAATTTAATTTCCTACAACTGAAGAGACCAAAAATTGAACAGCATTAGTCTAACTTGTAATAAAATTCTTGCTCCGAATCAGTTTCAATTTTCCGTATTACACTCTAATCCGGATTGCAGACAGTACACGAACTAATTCCAGGAACAGGACCCTCGGGTAGGTTCCGCGTCAATAGCTACCCCTTGCTACCCCTAGCTACCCTTACCACCCTCGCCAAATGTACTGTGTTCGTGTAGAGCAATTATTGACTTGGAGGACCTCTCACCTCACTTCACAAGCCTCACAAAGCCTCGAGTTGACAACCGCAAGTTTTTGAAATTCACAAAAAATGTGACAGCCAATAAGAATTGGTTTGACGGAGTATGATTCTTATGTCACAGGAAAACGTGATAAGAACCAAAACAAAAGGCATTTTTTTTTTATATTGTTTCATAAGGGGTGGCAGTACGCACATATGTACAATGTACATGGTTAAGAATGTTAGTTTATATATGTTGATTGAGACGTAAATAATAGGTACAATGAAGATTATTATGTATCAAAATAAAAATCAATGTCTGTACTGTATCAATTTCTAAACCATTAATCAGATTGTAATGTAGCTCTGGCATGGTGTTCAAGGGAACGCAGCACACGAAGTAAACTATAAATAAATATATATACTTTTGTCTTATTAAAAACTGATATCAGTAAGCAACAAACGTTTTAATAGTTTTTCATTTTTATTCTTGACTAGCTTATTCCTGCGGCTTCGTCCTCATCGGTTACGTTTACCACGTTAATGGGTATCCCATCTATTAATCCAGATGATATGCTGTGTACCAGATATCAGCGAAATCCGGGTGAAAGTGTAACAAATACCTATACATAAATCCTCATAAAACTTCTCCTTTATAATATTAGGGTACTTTAGGTGGCATTCCAACGCATGCGGTTATTGCTAGTAGAATAAATAAAGACAATATGCAACATCGCGGTAAATATACAGTGCAACATACAAGTCACCTTCGAAAACCAGGGGTCCTCCATAAAATGACCACCGATATAAAGGATGCTCTACCGGAAGCCAGTTTGAAACGAATGTCGAACGAGAAGAAGTGGATTTAATATATAAGCTTTTAAAAATATTAAAATATAAAATTTCAATTATTTGTGTAACACGGTAATTATATAAAATCAATTAACATTGGTGCATATGATTATTTACAAAATATCTTAATAATCTTATGCATTCTAATAAGCATCTTAGAGTGAATTAAATTATTACTTATTTTTAATTGTTTATAAAAGTTGTCAGCTATTAGTTTGAGTAATTACGTACATTTTACTTATATTCCTTTTGCAGCAAAACAGCAATCAACATCCTTAAAAAATCTAATCAGTAAATCTATATATTGAGTAAATCTATAATATTGAGAATTGCTTTATTACAAAGTACACTGCCTTTACGAATTTATTGCATTTCTTCAAGTTTAATATCATCCTTTTTGTGAAAACATATTAATTTCGTTCTAAGAGCACAAACATACATATGCGGAAGAGGAGGCTAGTTGAAGCCAGGTTAGTCAGTAAGACCACTATTAGTAGTCAACAGGAACGATTCCGATAACGTATGCGAAGATAATTCAATTTTTCACGCACTCTATTGTATAATCTGATATTCTATTTCTAGAAACAGATTCTACGCTATTACAATGTAGCAAAGTCGCCTTGTAGCTCTCTGTGAATGTCCATCTCGTATCGTAACCAGATTAAAATGACCTCACTTAAGTCCATTCGCAAGTTAAGAGAAGTTTCTTTTAAAGTAGTCGATCTGTATTTATGAAGCTGTTGGTTACACGCCCATCCCATTAGTACCGTGAGGCGTGTGTAAGGGCAGATGGTCCGATAAGTACCTCGCCAAGAAATCTTTACTTTTGAATTCGAAATAAGAGGTCTGTAACTTTTTCTTCGATTTGTTTGGGTGTTGAAATCGATGAAAGTAAATTAAATTGAAGGGTCTGCTTGATTTTTAAATATTTAGGACTAGCTGTGCCACGCGGTTTCACCGGCTACGATAGGCTACAGCCTTCTTCAATAAATGGACTAGTCAAGACAAAAATATTTTTTCAATTCGAACCAGTAATTCCCGAGATTAGCGCATTCAACCAAACAAACAAACTCTTCAGCTTTATAATATTAAATAAAATAAACAAAGTAAAAAGATATAAAATATATAATATAAAAGTAATTAATAGATAATAGATTTTGAGTGTTATGCTAATATTGTATACCTAAATAAAAATTTATTATATGTATCTGTGCAAATTTTGTGTTATTCTGTAAATTCTGTGAATTAGGAACCAAGAAATATTTTAGATTTAAGTAACGTACATCACTTATCGAGATAAATAAATTTTGTACACATTTTACCTCGAATAATGCTTTATTTATATACTTAGCATCAAGTACTTATCTTTTAAGTATAAAACAAGTTGATTTAATTTATTAATACTAGTTCATTTAATAATACAAAGTCAAAAAGATTAAACTTTAATAACAAATAACATTACACCCGACGATTACAAAAAATTGCAATTACAACTAAACAGTAAGTTTTGCGATAAACGACTCAAAGCAAAAATACTTAAAATTTACAATACGAATCACATTTATTTTTATTAGAATGTAGTATCGAATAACATGTATCCTGATGTCACAATAGTGAGAATATCGAAGCAGCGTAATTCTATACTCGGTCACGTACAGGAAACTTTGTAATAACACGCCTTGTTACACGGAACCTTGTTACTTTACCGTTTTAAGAAAACAATGTAATACATAAGTATAACATATACATAGCGGATATTAATATCCGCTATTTTCTACGCCCGCTGTCTATACATACATTTGACCCTCATTTCCGATTGGGGGTGGAATATCAAAATGCTTTCTATAAAATACAGATATTTACTCATTATAAAATACAGATACTTGCTCATGGTCCTAGCTTTAATTGTAAAACCTCTGGGATAAGTCAAAAATAAGTAACTATAAATATGATACAAGTAAGATGTAAGAATGTTGTTTTTAGACAGAAGTAGCAAACAAGCATGCAGTTCACCTGATGGTAAGTCGTAACTGCCGCCCATGGACACCTGGAAATGGACACAATGAACCCCAGATGAGACCAAAAAGATCTCTTACCTCAGGTTGCCCACAGATGTGTTGCGACCTCTACGGACTAAGTTGGAATGCCTCGGATAAGATGTCTTCCTTACCAAAACCTCAGAACACGGCAGTGCATAACATTGCTGTTATGAGCAGAAATAGGTGTAGCTTCCAGAATCAAACCACAGAAGGATCTATCGCCTTCAGGTTGTAACGAGAAGCTAATTGGCAACTGGATGCATTGAAAGGGTAGGTTCGTCTGAGGCAGCACCCCCGTTACACCTATTTCTGCAATTTTCTTAGTTAGGAGTAATTAGGAACCTCTGAGGACTAAGATGGAACTTGAATCCGATTACTGGATTTAAGTACGTTTTATGTTCTTATATGTATGAAATTAAATGTACAGGGAGGTCGAGTTCGTCTAAAATCAGATAGATGTACCCATAGATTTTTGTTATATCCTTTAAAGACAAAGAAAACATAAAGACTTAATTTCATGTAGAATATCGGTTCATGTTATGGAGAATCGGAATAATTAATCTGTAAATTTTACAAAAAAGAAAGAAAGTTAGAAAAGCAGTTACGACAATAGAATATGAAAATTTCTGCAATCTTAATAATCTCATTTGTTTGTCGAATTCTACTTCTAGACTTTTTCTTTCTAGACTTAACGTAGACTTCCGGGTCGAGACTTCCACTACGTCACATCACACGTTGTACCTATAAGACCACGTGACTGTGAGGTAATGGCCATTTCAACCCTGGATCTCTTCAGTCTTCTTTTACATTCTTGTTTCTTCTTTCTTCCTTTTTCTTGTTGAAGTTGATAACGATTATTTTATAAATTAGGTATTTTTATAAATATAATAAAATGTTAAAACTACACCTTTATTGTAAAAAAATTGTTTTATTTCTGATTTATTTTTTGCCGCACACGGCTATTTATTCTTTTTATTCGTAATATTTTTGTCAACTATAATGTATGTATTTGTAGGTATAGTTTTAATGTAAATTGTTTTTTTTTATCTGATATGTATATTTTGAAGATATTATTTAATTTGTAGTTTAAATATTGTGATTCATTACGACATCAACTAACAGCATGCAGATGAAAATTATATATTTTGTTATATTTTTATTAATGGTACTTATTAATAGAAAACAGGCAGTACATTCGGAAGTAAGGCAGTAACTTCATATAAATTAAATCTGTAAAGGTGTAAATCAGTTGTGAGATACCTACAGTTGGGTAAAATGACTCTCAGCTAAATCTTTTCGAAAACGTTTTGGCTCGCGACCAACAGCCCACTCGAGACCCCATCCATTGTACCGCATTGTCACCTAGCATGTAGGTTTATACGTGTAAAAGAACCATTGAATCTGTATATATACATTATTACTACCTCTTACGTATATAGGGAAGTAATTATCCTGCACAAGCAGATGAGCCATAATTTTATAGACTCCACGACTTCATAAACATTTTCTGATTCAAAAATAATGTAGTTAATTTAAAATAAATCAGGCTTATGTACACGAAATAAAAAATTAAGTGTGACATAATTGAATGAGATTATAAAAAACGTATTCAAACTTACGTTACAACGCAGCATGGAGGCAGTAGCTGAGGGGCTTCGAGTCATTCATTTCTTTGGCTTTTCTTTCCTCCTTTTATTAAAACGAGAATAAAAATGAATTATTGCAGTAGAATTGATAAAATTGTTATAAATAATTTCCTCGATCTTTAATATTTTCTTTAAGATTTCAGATTTATTTTGAAGAAAAGCAAAGTCAGATTAAAAAGATTAAAATAATAAATGATTCAAATAAAATTAAAAAATGTTATAAAAAGAAATATACTAGTTATCAAATTCATTTTAGCAAATGAAAAGTATCAATTATTAAAGTCACCATAAATAGAACAAAATAATTAAAATAACAGTAGTTAATATAATACTAATAAAAGTAACTTACCGTTTCGGAAGGCGGGCGGCGCAAGAGTGTTTGCAGCGACCTGCATCGCGCTACCGGCGTCCTGCTGACCCAGCAGTATGCATTCCAGGGCTTCTAAATTATTTTTACTACCGATAACTTCTATTAAACGAGGTTTAAAATACCTCACATGCAGTCTCAAGCTAGAAATAGTTCTACTTAGTATTGTAGTTTTTAGGTGATAGCGCCCCTAGTGGTACGAAATGATGGCATCACTACATTAGAGGATCTATGGAGGAGGACGTAAAGGATTCAAGTGCTCCCCCTCCCCCCTTAATTTAAATGCAAATACTAAAGTCCATTCGTCATCCTCAAGAAGTGCCTAATTTCAAATTAAAAAAGTAAAACAACTTTCTATCGACCTGTCTCCTCAAAATTTTGATATGTTCAAAACTTTTACCCAAACAAAATTCCGAATCAGTCAATGCATCACCTCACTCCTGCTTGTAGTTTACTTAATAGGGATAAAAGTAGGTACATATTCACAACGCTCTTACTCTTAATGATCTCGGATAAGAACAATACTGTTTAACGAAGGTTACGGAGGTAATATTTGGTGTAAAAAACGCTATGTATACTAATCGCAAAATATTTTTTTATTTATTCCCGTATAGTCAACTTTCATTACCAATTTTACGCCCGCGGCCCAATTCGCTCATTTTAACTCTCCTCTATCTGGCATGTGTATGTGTGTGTACGTATGTGTGTGTGTACGTACGCTCTTTAATATGAAAGGCTCGTTGAACTGACAGGTGAGTTTACAAACTGATTTTTACGTAAAGTATGTAATGTAATATTAGGTACGAGAGTAAAAGTAAAATGAAAAGTTAAATTTTGTGCATATATACGAAACAAAATTGTATGTAGGTACACATTATACGTCCACACGTCATACAAAAGTTTAACATAATCTCAAATAACCAAGATCAGAACACGTTTACGTATAATGCAATAAACTCTAGTAGGCTACTTTATCATTATTTGTATTGCAAGGCCTTACATTTAATTTACATTAAGTAGTCCAAACAAAGAATGTCTTTTACAGATTTTGTAAAAATATCACGAAATAGACCGTAAAACGGAATCTCAGTGGAATTCCTGGCGTTTTCATAAAACTCTGAATGGAGGGGCGTTTGAGAATAATTTTCGAGGCTGCGAACGCAAAGTTACATATAAGCGTAAGCTTTGTACCTATTCCCGCACTGCGACAATTTAGTTTCAGATCAATTTTTACTTTATAATGCGTAAATACATGGGCGTCACCAGACTTTGAACAGTTGGTATATGGGGGCAGTTGATATATGGAGCATTGGATTTTGTACTTCAATGGGATGAGGAGATAGCAGACCCCTTTCATCCACGCCGAACAGTAGAAATCCCGTGTTTAATCTCAAAAAGTAGAAAGCCCCTAGATTTCTACGACGGCGTTTTATAACAATTAAAATTTAACAACTATAATTATTTTTTACTAATTACTTATTTAGTTACTGAATTTTTTAGTACTTAGTTACTAAAATCCCAGTGCTCGCGATAGATAATAAATATTTTTATAATAAGAAGCTATATAAAAATATAAGTTCTCAATGCAATGAATCTGTGTTTAAATAGAAATAAGAAGTACCAATACGCAATGGTAATAGGTACCATTGCGAATTGGTCTACACTGAGAGTGTGTGCAAATAGGTAAACTTCACACACCCTTAAGAAATCTCAGGCATATCTTTATCATAGCAAGTGGTGATCATTTCTAACAAGCAGACACCTTTGAAATATCAGAGGTTAATTCGTGGGATCCGAACCTCAGACCAACGGATGAAAAGGCTGCGTTACCACCGGCAGGCTTTAACTTCTTGTTTGTGTTCTATTTACGTCCTCACATGTCCACGGACGAGACAAAAAAATGTATTTCTCACATTTTTCTCCCTAGTCTTAACACTCTTGACTACGAAGTTCGTCAATACCTTAAATTACAGAAGCAATCAGTCGTTCTAAGCACCGTCTTTCCTTTAGAATCGCTTTTCAATGAGGCTCCGAGAAAGGTTTGAAGAGGCCGGAATAATGTTGTTTGAAAAGTTCAAGTGAGCGGAGGCGGCGTGTTTCCCAGTTTTCATTTGAACGAAGTTAACGTGTGTTTATTTTTATTTCTTTTACTTATATAGGCGTCTAACTCAATCGGTATAAAAATAAAATACATTCTTAGACTTCCTACTCAATACTTACTTTATAAAACATAAGATTTTCTATTAATGTATATCATCTACATATACCTATAAACAGTCTTATGCATTCACATCCGTAAAATAGAATTTATAGTTCAGTATGAATTCAAGTTGCACGTAGCGTAAAATTTATGTACCTACCAATTAAATACAAGCTGAGAAATTAGTAACAAAACGATTGTATAAAACAATCGATTAAAAAATCGAATATTGCTATCTGTCAGCTATCGACTGCCTGTCGATAAACGAATTCTATCGATAACTATTCGACTCTCGAGCGACAACATTAGCGGTGAGTAATTAAAACCTTAACAACGTTTTCTACATGCTTTGTACATTTATAGCCCCACTCTAATTTATTTATTTTTTCTTTTTTTCCTGTTTATTATTTTTTTCCTGTGTCGTGGGCGCCATGAATATACAAATAAACGAAAACACAAACACTTGCTGTTTTAGAACAGAGTAACTAAATTCTTCATACAGATATGTGTCTGGCCGGGGATCGAACCCAAACCCACTGTCAGACCAGTATGGTGACCTCTCCGCCACTTCCCATTAGCAGCACTGTTTTTTACGTTCTCGACATTTGCAACACCAGAGAAATCGCCAATGCATCGCGTTTGAAGGAGAGCTTTCGCACCTTTTTTGAAGTGTCCCATCTTATGACGCTCCAGTCATCCTTAGGAGGAAGTTCATTCCACACCTTGTACGTCCATGGCAAAAACGAGTGTTCAAACCAAACCGTGGAGGACCGCCACGAATCCAGTTGGTGGAGTTTGAACCTTATCCTTCGACAAGCGGTGCGGTAAAGAATGAAACCTAAACTCATTTCTTACTTGCATCGTATGCTCCAACCCAACTCAAATGGTACCTATTGCTCTGAATTGCTTAAGTTAATACGGCAAGTATTTGACTAATTATTATTAGGGGCCGTAGTTGAACACACCTGACGGCATCGGGTTGCCTGTGAAACATTTATCACTAACGTTCCCGGCGCAAAGTCAAAACCTAACTTATAGGATAGGGCGACCACGTTGCAGTATTCTATGAGATTTTCCTGTCCTATGTGATATATTATTTTGTGAATCTGAGGTATCCATTTAAGTATAATGGTTGCATTAGGGTAATATTTTTGTGTACCTATATTGGAAGAAATAGATGTCTATAAACAGTGAAGACAGAAGATAGAAGATAAACAGTGAGCAGTGATAGCCTAATGGTTGAAACTCGGCCTCTCAGTCGAGGATTCGGGGTTCGAATCCTAGGCTGATTTTCTTAAAATTATGTGCGTATTAGAATTTAATCATCACTGCTTTACGGTAAAGGAAACGTCGTGAGGAAACCTGCACATCTGAGAGTTCTCATAAAAAAGAGTTCTCAAAGATGTGTGAAGTTTACCAATTCGCACTTGGCCAGCGCGCTGGACTAGGGCCTAAAATTCTCTCACTCTGAGAAAAGACCCGTGCCCAGCAGTAGGGCAATAATGGGTTGACGAGAGATGAGTATAAATCTAACCATCTTACTGTAATATTATAAATGCGAATATATATACTTATATAAAGCTTGTCGGGATGTATGTGTGTTTGTTACTCTTCCACACAAACCCTATGGTCGGATTGTTTTTATTTGCTTGAAGGAGCAAACGAGCATGCAGTCCGCCTGATGTTAAGCGATTACTGCAGCCCATGCACACCTATAAGCAACTTCATATTGTACAGGGGTTCTATTTGAAGTCGATGATAGATTTTGCTAAAATTGGGCACAAAGCTAGTTTATGATCCAGATTAACACATAGAATAGATACTCATTACTGTCGTAGACATGATCGAATTAGGCAGAGCCGCAGGAACAACCTAGTATTCTATAATTCGCCATGGCTAATTAACATACGTGTTATGTAGTGTATCGATATGGCTTCTTTGCATAAATAATAACGAAACACAAAAACACCAACTTTACAAGAGTCAGGTAAAAATAAACAATGTCTTTTGTCTTCTTTTTCGAGAATTAAGTTAAAGTTATAAAAACAAAAAGCATAAGGCCATCATTAACCACAGTGGAGTTAGACCATCAAGTTTTCAATTGTAGAATGATATAAGAAGGATTAAATTAAAATTGAATATTTTAATTGCGCGGCTATTTATGCAAAGCAGAGAATTACGACGACGTTTTATGTTCTATGTAGCTCTGCTACATAGAACAAACATGGTGGTATGCAACGTGGTAACACTTTGTATTGTTCGACCGGAAAGGTACCACCGCCACACCTACTATTAGCGTGAAGCAACTTGTTTTGATATTTGATTACGAAGAAATTACCATTTATCTTTTTTTAATGAAACTCCATGTAGACAAACAAATATTTTATACCCATTCAGTTAACATTCGTTAAACATTAAGTTTATCTCACTTGTCGTGAACAGTACCTTCTCTATCATCACAAACCATCCATAGATATATTCCTGTCCCACTTTTATAAAAAGTATGGCTATCGTACATTCAAAGTGTTAATAACACCCGCTCAACAATAATACGATCGCGCGCTTCATAGAAATTGGAAACTGATGCAAAAATGCCTACAACTACATACTACTTGCTAAGTTTTACAGCTTTAACCCAAAGGGGCTTTGATTTGTTGTAGAACTTTCCATGAATAACTACAATGCGGCGTCATTATCATATATAGTATGCATGTCTATCGCCCACCTGCGTTACATCCGTCATCTTTAAGGAGCGGAAAAAATTCGAAACAGGAAGACCTTCCGTCTGCCCGAAACTTAAACAATATTACCTACTCATCTGTTATCAACGATAACTTTTTTGGCTATCATGTTTTTGAATGCCATTCTTCAGTTGGTCAAGCAATGTCTACGAGCAGCCGTGATCACTTGTTAGGTTAAAAGTACTAAAAACTAATTAACTAATTTATCTTGTTTTAAAATTCATACATAGAGGGAACTAAATTTAACGAAAGTAAAAAATGACATTACAAATAAGTTTACCTACCAACAAATAAATAACATTACAAATAAGTTAACAACCTAGGTAAATTTTACCATCCCATAAACCATCCATCCCTCCATCAGCCATTTGAAGTTAACTGCTGGCCATAGGCTTTCTTTATTGGGTGTTATTGCCAATAGTCAGCGGGCTAACATGCATGTTAATGACTGCACTAGATGTCGATGTTGCTCCAGAAGAAGATTCTACCCACCTTGTGAATGCCCCTTAGTCGACTCTTACAACACCCACAGAAAGAAGGAGAGTTGTGCTGTTCAAAACCGACACTTCCGGCTCATTTATAACTATAAAGTTATGTAGATAAACTAGATGAAATTTTTTTTTCATCAGATTGAAGTAGCAAACGAGCATGCAGTCCACTCCATGGTAAGTGGTTACTGCAGCCCATGTACTTAATATTAACAGGGGTTGTACCCAACGTCGATCACAGATGTGTTGCTGCTACCGAAGACCAAAATCATCACCTCGTGTACAAGTGTGCTTTCTTATACATATCATAGTAATATTATAAAGACGAAAGTTTCTAAGATTTAGATTTAACATTGAATGCGCATTTTGATAGATATTTGTTCTCTGACGCATAATTACTTTTAAGTCTTGGATGAACACATTGCATACTTTATACCGTGGTAAACACCCAAGCGGAGCCGCTGGATGAAGCTAGTTTAATACAATAACTGGCGGTTAGTGCACAGGAACACAGGTTAAGCTGACAGTGCAAAGATATGGAAGCGTTGAATTACGGCACCGTCCTTCAGTGCGCACGCGGTATGCAGTTGTTTGCAAAATATGATAAGACCTGTATGCATGTAATATAACACGACAATATAATGTCCATTTCAACGCTGATGTATCATAACACTTATGTATTTTAGTAAACAGGTACATTTTAAGTAATTTTAAAATTATCTACGTTATTCATTCTCCTCCATAAGTAATAAAGATCCTTCAGCTTATGAGAGCAGCGTGTAGCGGAGCCAATTTTTAATAATACCGGTCTGACACAGTGGGTTCGGGCAGTTCCGGGTTCGATCCCCTGCCAGACAGACATCTGAATGATGAACTTAGATTTCTGTTCTAGGTCTGGGCGTTTGTGTATTCGTCTGTGTCTATGGCACCCACGACACAGGGGAAAATTCTAGTGTCGGGATATGAGTGTAGAAAGCGTTATTATTATTATTATATACAGGCGTTATAATTTAGCCTTTGGGGATTGCAACGCATCTGTTGTTAACTTACTGTATATCTGTCCATTTCACTTCAGTTTCGAGTGAAAATTACAGCAAACATCATTGAAACCAGATAAACTGCGTACATGTGGTTAGGAACACGACAGTGGCTGACTCAAGTCCAGCAAGAACGCATACTCCGGAATTAATCTACAAATTACCAATTTCAATTATTCAATTGAAATACTTCTTATTGCAATAAATTAATTACAAATGAGAAAATAAAACCAATTATAATCAATCATACAATATGTATTTAATATAAGATACAGAACTTGTGACATGTGGACAAACCATTGTATTAAAAAAATCTTAACAATCACTACATTGAACAAATTTCAAGGTTCGAGATTAAAGTAACATTTACTATTATTATGCCCAAATGTGTGATAAATTAATTGAGGTAGATCTCCCACCGTCCGGTGTGGGTCAAATTATAATTACTTTTCGGATTTCACCATAAAGGGTCAAGCAAATAAGACAACGCATTAAACATTATACTATATATAATTAAATATCTACAAATTGAATATAAGTAGTGCACACTATTCGGGATACAGGCTCCACACATATAGTTACTATGGATCTCAAACATTTACAATAAAGGAGAACATTCATATAATAAACGCATATAGGAAACATGTTGAAAGACAACTCGCGTACACTACACTAGTCTAATCCCGGAACACAATCCTGCGATCGACACGCGATCCCGGGATCGCGGGATCGAGCTTACCGACATCCCACCGAGGCGCGAAGCAAATTACATCTGCCGAATAATACTTAGTAATAAATACTTAACTATTTACACTCCAGTGCCGTAAAACCTGACCGGAAACGTCACCAATTAACTACCCCATTCACTACGCACTACTACAGCGACCCCAGCGTTTGCGGTCAGCGCTTCACTCGCCATTTTGTACATTGAACGCAGCCGTAATGTGTTTCACGCCTTCACATCAACATTAGGACGAACCGCAAAAAAACTAAATGCGGGCCACATTCGCTTATTCAAATCTGCCGAGAAATAACACAGGATTGTTTTTGAATATTAGAAAAAAAATGTCAAATCCCATGCCGTTCCTTCAAAACAGTTCACTTACAGGATAACTATTGGTCGCGACAACCGTTGTTCCCGTGAAATACTTGTTCTTTATCATACAATTTTCGTTAATTGAAATTAAATTACAACTTAAATTACACCTTAACTGATGAGCAAGTCTACAAGGCACGGGTGCCCGGCACATGCGAACCGAAACGAACTCACACATCCAAAATACATTATAACTATTGTGGCAGTGATAAAAATATATTGCAGAGACCCTCCGACTGATGTACCACCCCACATATTGACTAAGTGCACGGCAGTGAAAAGGCCAAGTTTTGTACATTCATACTCGAATGGACTTCGTGTACTTAAAACATTATATCTTAAGTATACTATCAGTTTCCTAGTCCATCCAGTTAAAAAAATAGATTTTGCTTCAAATAACATTTCTAACACTCTTTTATTCACAATTACTCTCCAAAACATGCAATCGGGCGCATAAATCAGTCGAGAGGATCTTCAACATCTTTCCCGTTTATTTTAACATTTACTTTTCCATATAATTTAACCCGAAGATTCACGTTAACAAAATATTATTTCTCTGCCTACAACTCGCCTACCTATCCTATGGGAGCTAGATCACTTAATGAATTAGAGTTTTAGAAAAATGTTTCCAAACACTTAAATTAATATTTTTCGATTCAAAACAATCAAATGAAATTTGTACTCAAGCGATTGTAGGCCAATTATTTATTTGTACGTGACATAAATGTTGGAAGGGAAATTGATTTATATGTATTGAGCAGAGTAAATTATTTCGCTAAGAAAATTAACATCGAATGAAGAATCGATTACGCGTTGTTTTTAAGAATAATCATACTAATATTGCTTCACTGCCGATTAGTTTGAGATCATATCAAGTCCACAAGTTACTCGGTTAATCGAGAAAATATAAAACAAATTTTGTCTTTCTGATTTTGGTGTCGAATTTGACTATTAAATTAAATTTAAAAGTGAGCCAATAAAATATGGCACTACCGTCAGTGCTGAAAAAAATTAGTCTAGTTTTTTATTATTATTTTAGTTAAAAGAAATAAATCAGTACATTGGAACCTATCCATGGATAAAAAAGAACTCCTATACTTCATAAGACAGCGTACGATCCATATTACCACCGTCTCCATTCAGGCACCAACTTGACTACGAGAGATATTTTTCTATTACAATTCTTTGGGTCCACACCCACTTTGAATGCGTTCAGGGTTGCGTATGACCGTCTCTGTCGCCGCTGTGCGTGCGAGCGGGACAGCGAACCCACAACCCCGAACGCACTCGAGTAACATTTCCTAGTGCATATTTGCATAACGACGACCAACTTTACTATATCCCTAACGCTCCATAGCTAATTCCGATTCCTTTACGCCTAACATACGTTAAAACTTTACATTCGCACGGCTCATGTATCAAAATGTACACAGTTCCATCTCAATCAGCCGTTCTAAGGTCCCTAATAAGTTATCTAGTTCCTTATAACATTTCTTATCAAAATCTTCGTTAACCTTTAGGGCGTTTACACAGTCGCGACTTGGGAGCGAACGTATCTGCGTTTGTCGTGTCCAAATCGCAACCGCGTCGCCTCACAAAGCGAATGCCACGGAACGCATACGTTGTCGACATACTCACACACAAATTCGACCTAACTTAACAACTATAGGCACTAACTAAAAAATACTAGCGAGATCGTGTGAGCACAGAACACAATGTTTAATTCATTATATAATCCACAATTGTATATAACACCTTATTCACTAGAAAGGCATTAAAATGACAATGTATGTAGAGTCATCGAAAAAGTTTCACAATTTTAAAAAATTCGACCACTAATCTGCTATGGACACAAATTATTGAATCAGTTGGATGTTATCAACATGTCGGATCGTGTCTCGTCAGCTTAATTTCAGTTGTCAACAGAAAGAGTAATAATAAAATATACATCACAGTAAAATGATGATAAGGCATCTTGGCAGTAAATAAAAATGCTGCACCGTACATATCCGTTTTATGCTTATACCTTGGACCAGTAAAAAGTTAAGACATCACCAATAAAATAAAATATTTAATTTTTTTATGTTCACATGCCCTTCCTATCAAGGATCTCAAAGGAATTGTATTTTACAATATAAAACGATTAAAAACAATTGACGCGTCATCTCATGTTTATTCGAATTCCACGTTTAAGACACGAAATATGACATATAAAAGCAAAAACTTCAAATAGAATTGAATTTAATGAAGTTGTGTTCCGTTGCAATGTTCCGCGAAATATTATCTGATTTATTTGATCTGAGGCCTATAGAATTTTATTTTGCTGAAGTCAGATTTTAAAAAGTTATATGATATTGTAAACTTTCAACTAAAGCTATTGTTTTAAAAAATAATGTGTATTGTTATTTTTTTAAACAAGAAACAATGAACTGGTGTCAGATATATTAAATCGGTATGGCAAAAATTAAACACAATAGTAAACATACATTTTCAAATGTACAATCCCCCTCAATTCATCAAAACGCGTGGTAGTGCTTTGCCAAAAATATTTTTAGCAACTGGAATGCACTAATATACATTTTTTTAAATTATTATCTTACAGCAGGTTATTATTGCGACAAACTTAATATACTAATTGGAAACACGCTATTTGCGAATATTTATTGCGGAATCTAAATTGTACAAATTAAAAGAGTTGCCGATTATTCTGTTTAGATAGGTCAACGAAATATTACTCAAAATTAATAACATTTTATAATTAATTACACTTCTGTTGACATCTGAATTCCATCACATTTCACACACGTATTAAATTTCTTATAGAAACAAATGACATTTAGTATTCCAAAATACTAATGTACAAAGGAAAAATATAAAAACACAAAATTAATATTTATATACGTATAATAAAATGCAAGCAGGATACCTGCTTTTGTCCATTGAAATTAATAATACTAAATTCTTCCTAAAATATAATGCTAATTTAAAATCATATTGTATTTAAAAAGAATAACAGATTTAAACCATAGATATGCCCTCTTTTACTTTAAAATGTAAATTTTTAAATTAGTTCGCCCAGATTTTTAAAATTCGTCACAATAAAAAAAATAGGTTTTCGTAAAAATGAAATATATTTCATTTTTATAAACAGGTGTATAAGTTTAAAATTGTGTGCTTAATTAATATAAATAACAATTAAGAGATTTCACTGAATGGCTACTCTGAAATTTACAAAATACATTACTTAGAATCTCATCCTAAAAATGGTGAAAAAAATTGCCAAATTAATAATAAAAATATATTAAAATATCGCTAATATAATAATATTTTCAAATGAAAATAACAGTGATATAAAT
>DWNE01002445.1:0-18847 GCA_018249875.1 Cecropterus toxeus | reverse complement strand
GCACTTGGCCAGCGCGGTGGACTATGGCCTAAAACTCTCTCACTCTGAGAGAAGACCCGTGCCCAGCAGTGGGAGAATAATGGGTTGATGATGATGATCAAGGACATGTCACACCAAATTCACGTAAAAATGTTCCCATTTACGCTAGATTAAAACAGCACTAAGTACTGTTTAAAAACAAATACATTCGGTATTTTTATTGTCGTACTTGAATCATGAAGGGATGTTATGAACTTTAGTTAGTCACAAATTAAAAGTTGTTGGTACTATTGATTTAAAAAATATTTATAAATCTGCTATTATATTGTTTGTATTAGAATACATCACACATCATGAAGATATTATAACATAGAATATCCTAACTATAAAATCGCTAGCTATACAAATAAGTATGAAGATAATAAAAAATAAATGCAATGAAAAAAAGTCTCAACCATTGACTTCAATTTAAATTATCACCATTAATTTATTTTTAAGACAGTATTTTAAGATAAAATGTATTATTGCATCTTCATCATGTGCGTCGGATTCTGTGGATCTTTTTCAAAATTGGAACAGTCTTAAAGTTTGGGAGCAAACAACTTTTAGAGCCGGTCTACAGAGACGTGGTGTGGGGTGCCCTCGCGTAGGCGGTGGGAATGAACCCGGAGCGTCGCGACTTGGGCGCGTGTGCCCACAGCCAGCCCTCCACCGTCTGCTGCGTTAGATCTGCGTACACCCACTCACCGCGCTTCACTGATAGGTCGTCGGGAGCTTGTGCCTGGGAAGTTGCATTATATTACTTAATAAACTTACGTGATTAGGTAACAAACAGACACACTGACAAACACCATCTCATTTTTATATACATGTATATATTTTCAATTCTATATTTAATTCAGTATTTTTTACAAGTTTAAGTGGATGAGAAGCATGATATATGATACTGATTATACCAGTTAGTGATCACTGCCACCCATGGACATCTGTCAGCAACTTCATATAAAACAATGATTTTTTTCAACACAAATGCAATCAAACCTATAACGTGCACGATTTTGTCTTTCGGCTTCCTCCTAAAACATCCACGGGAAGACAGAGTAGTGCTATTCCACACTGATAAATATTATATTGTTAACGATAACGGGCATAGGGGCGCGGCATAGCAGTGCGTCATTACAATGACAGGATGATGTGACGTCACAACTCACATAACATGATGATTCAAACGCCACGACACCCGGCGCGTGAAAGTACTTATCAATTCCATATTACTAATATGGTCAAATGCAAATACACAACACGCTACGGGACAACATGTGCTACTCCACAACATCCAGTCGATCCATATTGACGTTGCCGGCAGGAGGCTAAACACGCCATCCGATGTGGCATACAGTGTGTTTCTAGGCAACATCTGATGACACACATCACAGAACTTTCTTGTAATTAATACATTGTATACTCAGTCCATGACGACATATACGCGACTAGATTTTGCCCGCGGCTTCGCTCACGTTAAGAAATATTAAAATTGACAAAGTCTCATACAAACTTTCATCCCCTATTTTATCACCCTGGGGGGTAGAATTGATCAAAATCCCTTCTTAGCGGATGCCTACGTCATAACATCTATCTGCCTGCCAAACTTCAGTCCGATCTGCCCAGTGGTTTGAGCTGTGCGTTGATAGCTGATAACTATGTCAGTCAGTCAGTCACCTTTAGCTATATATATTTAGATTCCGCCTTTTACGAGCTTATGACATTAGCAACGCGCGTAGTGGTGTCTCGTTTATATGCAGATATGCACGGACCGCATCGGTTGTCGATACGACACATAGTGTCGCGTTTAATTAGTGTTTCCACCTGAATGGAAAACTTCGGCTCTAGCAATCGAACGCGCTTAGCTAAGCGTTAAATATTCCGAATAGATGCTTTTGTTATTTTTCTGTGTGATAATTATATTTTTATTAATAACTTAAATTTTCATAACATAACTTTTTAATCATAACTCACTTCTGATTCTTAAAAACTAATGTCTTACTATTTTTATTTAATACTATAAGGGCGAAAGTTTGTAAGAATGAATGTAACGCAAAACTCTGTTGTATGTAATTGAACTCACACAGTCAGTATCTGATCTGGATGATACACATGGGTTACATCATCACATACATGTGATCGAAGCCGCGGGAATAAGCTTACCTTATAATCATAAAGCATGACTAGTTCCGTGCCATGGTACCGGCCGTCGCTGTCCTGTTGCACTGTATTGTTCAAGTTGTTAGCAATCAACGTATTGGTGTTTGTTGTCGGTGGAGAATGTATCGGCTGGGGATTATCTTGCTGGGTTGCTGGAAATAATGAGAAACTAATGTAATTAAAGGTTTTCATTTTGTATAGGCCTTACAAATTGTCAGTTACAATATTTTTCTTATACTACCACCAGATAGAACAAGATCTGGCAAGAAACTCAGCAGGTTTGTATTTTTTTTTTAATTAACATGAAGTAGCAAACGAGCAAGCAGCCCACCTGATGGTAAGTGATTACTGCCGCCCATAGACATTAGTAAGCAACTTCATATAGAACAGTGGTTCTATATGAAGTCTATCACAGATGCGTTGCTACTCCCGGACTGAGGTGGTCGCCTCATATAAAAGTGAGCCGGCAACCACACCCTTCCACCGAAACGCAAGAACTGCTTCACGCTAGAAATAGGTGTGGCGGTGGTACTTCCCCGGTCGAACTACATTGGTTCTAACACCTGTTGTATATCTACTTTGTATTTTTAAAAGTAGATATTATTTCGTTAATCTGTTACTATCCCATAAAGGTTTCCTATTCGAATAAAAGAGTTTAAAGCCAGAGTCTATTGCACCAGCTAACTCCAAATTGGTTAATGCCACACACCTTTAAGGTACCAATTAATTTCTATTAATTTCTAATTCACACATCATTTAAAAAAATGTGGTGCATGCCTAGATTCGTATCACTTCCTTTATTACAAAGGCATAAGTTTGTGATAATGTATGTATGTTGATTACTCTTTTACGCAAAATTGACAGATCCAATTTGGGTGAAATTTGGCACTCAAATATGACCTGGATTAACACATAAAATAGTCTTTAATGTGGAAAATACAAAGCGTGCAGAGCCACGGGTAAAAGCTAGTAGTAAAATAAGTTATTACCTTGAACCACTGCTGGGTACACAAAGCCTGAAGGGATGAATCCTTCTTGTCCATCGCTCCTCACAATCCAGTACCAATCTGGGTCTTCTCTGTTCAATACTAAAAAGAATATACATTATAATATTGGTGAAAAGATAGATTCTAATACTATTCTAATAGCATAGTCTACTGGTATGATAGTAAATATGTTTTTCCTTCATCCATCTATCAGCCTATTGGGGTCCACTGCTGGACGTAGGCCTCCTCTAAATGGCGTCACTCCAACCGGTCCTATGCTTTCTAAATCCAACGGTTTCCCGCTGTTTTCTTCAGGTCCACTTGGTCGGGGGAGGTGGGAACTGTGCTCCGTTTGCCTAAACGTGGTTGCCACTCGAGGAACTTACTTTCCCATCGTTTATAGATCCTACGAACCATCTGGCCGGCCCATTGCCATTTCTACTTGCAAATTTTTAGAGCTATGTAAGCTTTGTTCGTCTACAGCTTTCATAGTTGCGAATCATGTTTTCTTTTTTTTATACAAGAATGATGTAGCTAACGATTATGCTGTCCACTTAATGGTAAGTGGTTACTGCCCCCCATGGACATCTGTAAGCAATTTCAAGAACAGGTTTTTGAAGTCGATCACAGATGCGTTGCTACTTCCGAGGACTAAGATGGTAGCCTCATATATAAGTGAATCGACAACCCCACCCTTCCACAGAAACGCAAGAACTGCTTCACGCTAGAAATAGGTGTGGCGGTGGTACCTTCCCGGTCGAACTACACTGTTTATACCATGCGTCGACTAGTATACATATATTCCAGATAGAGTATTAAATTGCAATCAAACCTTTTTATTGTATTTTTTGCATCTTTTTAGTACTATTATAATAATTACCTGTAACAAACTCCCCGCGTTCCACATCAACGTCATTCTCGTCCCTCGCGGTGAACGTGTATAGCACTACGTAGCGTCCTGAAGGGTCCTTGCTGAAGGGACAGGCCTCTCCCTCACTGCCGAGCTCTGAGTGACCGTCGTTTGTTGCACCGTCTGACAGTGATAATCTGAAATTCGGGATAAAATTTAAGGGCATTTTATATTTCTTAAGCTTCAATTGATTAGTATATTTCTTTGTACCTATTTATATTAAGTGTAAAATACTAATGACAAGTTTAGATTAAATTGGGATGCATATGTTGTATTAGCTATTCAATGGGCAGTATTTTAAATACAATTGTTATATTTATCAATAAGATATTCCATTAGTTACCACTTCGGATCACCGGCCTTCCAACTATATCGCTTTCGGCCTTCTCCTTTTAATTCTGACATATACAAAGGATTTAAATTAAATAGTAAATTGAATTTTTTTTTTGAGTGTGACAGATATCAGTGGAAAATAGCTATATGATAATAAAAATTACTGACTGTGATACATCTCTATGCGCTAAGTCCGTTGGCGATCGACTTCTCGGTAGCTTCTTCTTCAGATCATGATGCTCGCAGGGAGCACAGTATGAATGGGGAATGAAGCCTTCTCTACGAGACTCCGCTACTATGACATATACCCAGTCATTCTCGCGGTACAGTACGTTTACTATTTGGCCTCTTTTTACCTGGAAAATAGGCAGACTTATTAACCGACTTCCTAACGGAAGAAGTTTATCTATTTGTCATAATCATAAATATAATTCGTATGTAATTATAAATATATTTTTTGTTTGTTCGTACATAACTCAGCGATGCGGCTATCGACCGACACAATTTGAAGAGCATTGCATGCGGCTAGTTTCACAGGGGGGACTTCGGGATTATATGTACTAGACAAACATTTATATTTAAATAGTTTTTTTTACTTTTTTGTGGCATAGATGTCAATCCTTTTTTTTAGTTATTTTTTGCTAATACAACAACAATATAGACAGTTTTCCCATGTGGGTTGGAGAAAAAAAAACCTACAATCTGTCGCTAAATGGGTAAATCTAATAACAGGAGAGAAGGAACTAAAAACTAACGAACTTCAGCGATACATAAACATTTGTTTCTGAAATAGATCTGTGAAAAAAATATCCCTTCTGTTTCTGGTGTTGTTAAGCTGTATATCAGAAAACTGGCAGCCTTCAATGAATGCTAGGTCTTTTATTGTCCCTCTTTAGGTCTTCTTCAACTACTTCGTTGTCGTTAGACTAACTCAGAGTGGCATTGGTAACAAATGTAAGATATATCAACAACAAGGGCTCTCTGTAATAAATTATAGCTCACTTATATATGTGGCGACCATTTTAGTCCTCGGAAGTAGCAACATATTTGTGATCAACTTCAGATGGAATCCCTGTTCTATATGAAGTTGCTTACAAACGTCAATGGGTGGCAGCAACCACTTACCAACAGGTGGGCTGCATGCTCATTTGTTACTTCATTCTTATAAAAAAATTATTCATACCTCTAATTCATCATCAACGCATGGAGCAAAGTCATGCAAGACCACCATTTTCGAATCTGGGCTTAATCCATGCTCCTTCTCAATTCCGACCCTGACTAATGTTTCGATGCTGGCAGAACCTGTGATGCGGCCCATCCCGGGACTCAAACCTGAGCCAGGGCGGGATAGCTCCTTTTCTGAGTCACCACTGCTCGCTATAAAGTAAAGCATTGAAAAAATAAAAATATATTTATAGTAGTAAGATTACATTAAAAATATTTTGTTATTACAAATATCTAAATAAAATAAATGTAAATATTTAACAAAATACACTTTGAAGGGATTTCTTTGTTATTGGCTTATATAATATTTATGGTTCACTGTGTTATTCAAAGGTTGACTATCAGAGAACTCTTATAGAAAAGTGGATAAAAATATACACATTAATTAATTAAAAAACAGTATTTTCCTAAAACGAAACAACAAAATAGCAAACAATTGGCTTTTAAAGTACTCCTACTACATATTTGGAATTGCAAAAGTTGATGCATCAGTGACTGCATCATTATCAGTGATATACATACTTATCAGAAATCCCAGACTTTATTTTGCCAAGCCACGGATTTTCATGTTTCACCATTGTTCCTCACTAAATTTAAAATTTTACCGATATCAATAAAACAAGGAGGTTGTTAATTCAATTTCATTTGTTTATGACCATGTTTAATTGTATAAAAGAGCCAGTGCTGGGATCAGTATATATCGCAAATAATGTAAATGATTCAGTGCAGGTAAACAAATAGAACATGGCATGTTCTATATATTTACCATTTTCTAAATATTTGAATTTTTTTCTTTAAAAGAACAATTTTTTTTGCAAAATATAAGTATTAATAATAAATAACGTTGTATATCATATAAATTTATAAACCTGTACATAAATTCTGTTTCTGTTACATTAAATTCCAAATGTTGCTACAATTGTACAAATATTACGATTTTCTTTTTTTTATTTGTATAAATTCGAATTTCGAATATCATATGTTAAATGTCATTTGCGTTACCATCATTAACACGAAACATGTCTGCAAGTAATAAAGTTGGTGAGTTCATTATCATCCCGATATTCCCACGGTCAGAGTTGATCGGACATCATATCGGGTTCTTGTGCAGCAAAACGAGTTGAAATGAGTTTACTAGTTTTATATATTTGTAATTATATAGAAAGTTTGAGGTCAATGACTCGCTAAGTTTTCTCAAGAAAGCTTCGTTTACTCACATTTCTTCTTCTTGCCCCTTCTAATTCTCACAGGACATAAAAATGCCATGTTGCTTTACGAAAATATTTCACATTCCTATTTTATTTGAATATCTAATTTAGTTTTTCCTCGAAGTCTAGTTTCATGAAAGTTTCACACGGTTCCTAAATGTCAAAAGTTTAGTCAGTCAATTGCTAACTTTACTTTATTATTCAATCTAGGCCAGGCTTTGAATTCTAGTATTTTTGCCAAAGTTTTATAGTGTTTTTCTTGGTTCTTAATATTAAAAAAAAATGCAAAACAAGTTTTGGAATTTACTGATTTGAAATAGGACGAGGTATATATTGAGAAAAAAATATGGCCGTGATTACATGATGTTAGGTTTAATGACGCCAACCCGAAGCCATTAAAACATTTTAAATAATAAATTCTTTTATTAGTATAGGACTGGGAAAAAAATAATAGACCATATAAACATAAATAGATTTATTTGAAAAATATTTGTTTTATTACATATCATTTATTACATTGTTTAAATAACAGTCATACATGTTTCTAAATTATTAATAATTTTAGCTACTGAAACATTCATAAAAATTTGGCACACTTTGTCATAAAGTTACAAAAATAATCATGATTTAAGTCATAACAACCAACATAAAAGATGGACAATGTAATTATTATTGTTATGCACTGAAACAAATTGGTATCATATTTATAAGGTAACAGCTTTACTAATTAAAAAGACAAGATGTCAATCCACGCGTACTTTGCAAAAAAGTTTGGGGTAAAGTATATGTATTTAGTTTTTGAACCCGAGGGTATTCTTTCAAAGCATTAAATGGTCAAAAAATATCACTTTTTCAGCCGACTTCCAAAAAGGAGGAGGTTCTCAATTCGTCTGTATTTTTTTTCTGATATGTTGCCGCCCCTTAAAAGGTAACGAGTACTTGCATCTAGACTAGGTGGACGAGGAGTTGAATATTTTTTATAGCAATACCAGTACTATGAAGTATTTTTATTTGTTTATGTTGCTTTAAGTGTTAACATTTTTAAGTGTCGAAAAGTATCACAACCTTATAACTAAGGTCATTTTGTCCACTTTCTTTCATTCTTAGTTAGGACTATTAATTCCCTGGCTATATTATATGGGTTTTAAAAAGTAATTATATAATTAGCAAGATATTAAAACCAAACTAAGACTTGTATACCCTTAGTAGTTACAAATTAGGAGGCATTTATCAACAAATGGTATTTTTTCTAGAAGTAGGTAGTATTATATTTTTGCTAGGTTATAAATTTTTCGTACAAGCACCAAATCGTTTCTCATTAACATTTTTATATAAACAATTTGACCAATGTCTACCTACTTAAAATATGTTATTGTGCGACAATATATTTTGCATATATTCAAGCGAAGAGTTACAGTGATTTTTATTTCTAAATGTGTTGTGTGTCAGTTAACGAATGCCATTGCTCATGACGATGATCAGGAAACTTGATACAATCCATCCAGTGTTTTAATCTTCTTCCTTTGCTACTGGAACCCAAGACAAGGCTGCCTAGAAAGTCGTTCGGTTTGCCATAGTCTTTATCCCAAACTGTCAATGTCAAGTTTTGGCGCGAAAGCTCCGTCGGGCGGGTTTCGAATAGAAACTCTTCGTTCCATACAGGGTTTAAATTTCGCCATTTTATCGATGTTTTGTGCTTCTTATGGTATGGATCTGGATCTAGATGCCTGTAACATAGAATTAACAATATGGTAATAAAATAAGTGATGGATTTTAAATAAGGTAAATACGCAATGCATACTTAATAATATAACAGGCATTCTAATGGTAGTTAAAAATTTAAATTATAAATTCAACCGCTTGGTATTTTGCCACTTACATCGGGCAATATTCTAGTTTTGTAATTAATTTGAATTGTTGCCACCCGTACTTTATAATAATGCATTGTACGGTGAAAACTCCTTATTTGCAAGGATTATGTTCCACCCTTATGCCGCGAACACATAAACCGCAAATGACCAGCAGTACTCAAGAAACGCTGACGCGCCAACAAGAGGCATGGAATCTTCTTACTTATACCACGGTAATAGATGATACTATTACCGTGCTTATACCGACTACAACCGCGAATACAAATTAATAAAAATGTTAAATTTAAATGTACAATTTTTTATATATGTTCTGAAATATATATAAGCTTAAGTTGCTCTGCAAGATTTTTAGGCTCGTCTCCGACATTTTTTTAAACTATTAGGCACCTCTATTTTAACACAATTATTGGAACTTTGGAGAGGAAAAAATCACAAAGTCTTAAGATAACACTTACAATTTAACAAACGGATCGGAATAACCATTGCTGTCCTGCGGGGGTAGGTCCGCGCCTCTGCAAATGGTGACCACTAGCGCCCTCTTCTTCGTGCTGTAGCACAGAGCGAGCAGCACACGCGGACCGACTGGTTCAGAGTTAGTGGACCCCGAGAGGGCTAGACGCAACTGCGCTGGGGACTTCAGGCATTCCCGTAGCGCGACTGTCGCGGAACCCATTTCGTCGCACCCGTATCTGGAATTTTATGTAGATAAATAGAGAAAAAGTTGGGACGTTGTGAATATTTCAGTTTGAATTTTACGGAGTTTAAAATGAACTTTTATCGGTAGCTATGCTGCTTTACTCAAAACTTATTATGTAAACAAAAAACCCGACTGTAGAAACTAAAATTGGCAGTCGGATATTTAATTTTTAGTAATGAAATTCTCTGTACTAGCTTTTATTTGCCTATTTTTTTCATGATATTAAAAAAGTCGTTTATACTCCATCATTTTTTATTAACAGAAGGATTTTTTAAATATAGTCTATGTTACAAACAAATGGACGTACATACATAGATACGCTCAAAGACTTTAAACCTTTTAATGCAGACGGGCATATAGTTAGGTAACGTTTTGCTTGTGGAGAACTTTTTATAACATTTTATTGGTAATTTTTTTAACATGAGCTTAAATTTGTCCTTCGTTTAACTTAACGCTTGTATTATAAATAATGTATACCTATATTTTTACAATTATATCCATCTATATCAATAAGCACGATAGTGCTTTGTCAAATTCATGGCAATGCACTAATGTGTTTATTTACACGAAAGGTTTCGGCGTGTTTTTCCCCCAAAAATAATATAACTTACAGTTTTAACGTATTTTTTTCATTTATTTTAATGATGTAAAACTTAATAAATAGTAGACAAGAGAAAGTGTAAAGTAACTGTTCTGTCAGTTGTTTGTTTCTAGTTAGTATTTTTGTTTGATGTGCGAATAGCCTGGAGCTGTAATTAACCCTTAGCCCTTATTTAAATTACTTCTTATTACGTTTCATTGTTCTTTGTGCCTTTGATATTTGAATATATATTCTTAATTTTATTGTAATGGTTATAACCTTCTTAATAAGAAAACTTTACTCAGGTTTGTATGCATTACTAGCTGAAGTGAGCAATTATAGCCTAATGGTTGAAACTCGGCCTCTTAATCGAGGACCCCAGGTTCCTATACCAGGCACGCACTATTGATTTTTCTAAAATGATGTGTGTATTAGAATTTAATTATTACTGCTTTACGGTAAAGGAAAATATCGTGAGGAAACCTGCATACCTGAGAGTTCTCTAGAAAAATAGTTCTCAAAGGTGTGTGAAGTCTACCAATTCGCACTTGAACAGCGCTATGGACTATGGCCTAAAAACTCTCTCATTCTGAGAGAAGACCCGTGCCCAGCAGTGGGACAATAATGGGTTGACGATACTAAATGAAGTGTCCGTGTTACGCTATTTAAAAAACAAATAGGTTTTATCCGTTAACCCTTGGAGGTACAAGAAAAGTAATAAGGACCTTCTGGATAGAAAATTAAATTTTAGTCTCGTATATGCAAATCAAATCTTTGTTAAATTTGTTTTTAAATCTGAAATATGTACCTAACTGTTCTCACCTCACCACTCACCTGTTGGCTGAAACCAAAAGGTGTGGTGACATCACTAATATAGTCGCTATCTTTAAATATTTAAATCAAAGTAGCGTATAGACTGACCAGTTCAATAAGCTACATGCATTTCAAAATATTAGAGTATAGATATATGTAATGTAGATTACCACCAATTGAATGATGAGAACTAACGCTTTAAAAGCGTTAAAAGCGCTTTAAAACTATTTTGCAATTACGATTTACATTCAATGTTTCCTAATTTATCGGTTATTTTATTTTTTTAACATATAGTTTACTCAAAGAAAATATTAACTTAATAACATAATTCGTTAAAATACGTACATAATAAAATAATTTGATATATTTTTGTCCTACAGTGTATTTGGTATCTTTCACAAAATAAACTAATTATGTACATAATACAATGTGACAATCGTTTATAAGTTATAGTATGTTAACCCGGTTGTTATTATATTATTAGTTATAGTAGTATATAGTAGATATAGTTTTGATGTGTACAAGATAAGTACCTGTCATCATCAAAGAGGAAGATTTCTAAGGATTTTACATCAAGGTCTGATTCCGTGATTCCGAAGAAATGTACAGTTTCGTTGAATTCCGGGTTCTTCGTCTTGTGTACTGTTTTAGTCCGTAGTCTATTGGTGTATGAACCTTCTGTAAGTAAAACTGTGATTTACTACGGTAGAACACCAATATACTTATTTTTGACTTATAGTGTGACAGATGGATAGGTGGTAAAATAACTTGGTATTAAAAACGACATTCAATAAGTACAAGTACATTCAAGTACACTCAATAATTAATAAAATAGTGTATGTGTAATTTAATTCATTCAGTTTCAATTCAATTCATACAGATAGAGGTAAACTTAATAATGAATAATAAAAAAAATGTAAACATAAGGATATTAATATTTATGCGTTTCCAAAAATTTATTAAGTAATCACTGCATCCTATATTCGGACATCTTATTTCGCATATACCAAACTTAGGCTCTTATACAAGCTGCGACATAAAATCGTTAGCGTGATTCAGAAAAGGGTACAGCGCCATCTAGTTGTAGCGCCGGCAACTGCTTTCGTAACGCATTTTTTTCATCGAGTTCCGAATTCCATTTTGAAGATAATTCACTTCAAGTTTTTTGGTATCTGACTGCTTGCTACTAGCAAACGAGCAGTTCACCTGCTTGTAAGTGATTACTGCCGCCCATGGACATCTATAAGCAACTTTATATAGATTCTATCTGAAGTCGATTACAAGATGCGTTGCTACTCCCGAAGACTGAGACTTATTTATAAGTGAGCCGTCATCAAGTACACATGCAATAAATAAATATACGAAATTATTGAATAAAAGTACACAAATTACCTCTAGGCAGCACTTCTAGCCTGCAAAATGGATCCGACAGGCCCGTCATGTCCATACCAATTAAACCTCTGGCCCTTAGGACCGTCACGGCCAGCGACGAAGTGCCATTGTCGTACGCTAGCTTGATTTCCAACGTGCCAAAACCTGCATCAGGGATCGTCGGAGGCCTTTCCACTTGTGTTGGTTTTGATTCTTTTCGTATACTACGCAAACTATACGCGCTCCCTTTGCTGTTAGTTCTTTTTAAGTTGGCCAGCGACCGTTGGTTAAGGCTGTCTGTCCGGTTTAGGCTGAGACCACTCACACCGTGTGTTAGTAAGTCAGTTTCGTTCCAGTCGTAGTGACTTTCCTGTGAAGAAGTAATAATAGTGTTCATTTTGTTACTAGACTTAAAAACAGGCCTATTTCAGTAAAATAAAATGTATTACAATATGTACATATGTGTAAACCCAATATTGGACATCTACGAGAGATATTGAAATGTTATAGATATTAAACTAGGTATATTATTTATTTATGTGTAATCGGTTTTCCTCTTTTAAACATAATAGTAATAGAAAACTTTCTTAAAAATAAACAAAACTTTCGAATTTAGAACAGCAAAATAAGTTTTGTTTGGTGTTTCGTCAAATTGCAAAGACATAGGTGTCAAAGACAATTTAGGTTTGGTGATCTTTTTTGGTCGTCAATTTAAATTTTGTTTTTTTTTTCCTGACCAAAATACCTAAGTGGATGGGCGCCGAATTCAACTTCGGTCCCAAACGGCATGAACCCACGTTACGCCACTATTACAACTATTAAAAAACTTATCGAATTACTGTAATCTATAATGAACAAGTTACCGCTGGCCTTATAATAACCTGATACGTATTCGAACATTTATGAGTACTTAAAGCGTCCTCTTAAAACCCTAGCAAGGTTAAATAAGCCGTAATAGACTAACAATCGTCGTGAATTCTTAGAACAGTTTATTTTATTACTCGAACCGCAGGGTTTCCATAAAATCAATAAGCTTACAGAACACCAATAAGCTATCATTGCCACAGAATGTTCGCTCACATTAGACGTATTGTGAATAGTTCAATAAAAGGAAGCTTAATTACAAATATATCACAATACAGCTGTACCTATTGTTTGAAAAGCATTTGATTTTGTACGTGACGAGAAATAAAATGAATTCATTACAAGTATCTAAAGCCCTGATTATAAGAATTTCACGCGCTAAAATGTAATTTTAATAGTTTTGTACGGATTCTTGTTATAAATTATAGTTACTTACACTAATAATTAATAAATAAAGTTACAAACTACAAATCTCAATGTAATAAGAGTTAGGGTTGGTTGTGATTATATGAATGATTTGATAAATAGGACAATAAATACATTGAATATAAACAGGGCAAATGGGAAATTACCATTTCGTAAAGTAACAAAATTTTGTTCATATTTTAAGGAGTTTCTTAAAGAGCGTGATTATTGAAAGGATGTACCTAAGTTATGTTTATCATTTTCTAGCACCTTATCCTCACTTATTAATTGCTAGATGACTAACTACGTTAAAAGAATATTGATAGGTGGGTTTGATAGGTGGTAGAACCAGAGTAGTTCGACCGGTAACCAGAGAAGTCCCACCGCCACACCTATTTCTAGCGTAAAGCATTTTTTGCGTTTCGATGGAAGGGTGTGGTTGCCGGCTCACTTTTATATGAGGCGACCATCATAGTCTTCAGTAGTAGCAACGCATCTGTGATTGACTTCAGATAGAACTCATGTTCTATTTGAAGTTGCTTACAAATGTCCATGGGCGGCAGTGACCACTTACCACCAGGTATACTGCATGCTCGTTTGCTACTACAATCAGATAAAAAAAAAAGTAGTTTAGAGTACTTAACTCAAAGTTCCGAAATTATTACTATACAATTATAAACGCTTTCTACACTCATAGCCCCACACTAGGATTTTCTCCTGTGCCATGGGGTACCATGGATACACAGAGACGAATACACGAACACCGAGACCCAGAGCAGAATTTAAACTCGTTATTCAGATGTCTGTCTGGCCGGGGATCGAACCTGGAACCCACTGCGTGTCAGATCGGTAAGGCGACCGCTCCGCTACGCAGGTCGTTTTAAACTCGTTCCCTTTTGTTCTCAATGTGCATGTCTAAAGAATAATTTGATTTTCATTGGAGATTGCAAAAAAATATTGAAACCAAAATCAATGTACATTTCCCTGTGAGAACAGCGGAGAATATTCACACCGCAGATTACTGAATAAGCTTTTACGTTCGATTCAATAAACACGTTCAATGGCGCATTTGAGACATTAATAGATCAGCAATTATCTTAAATGTATTTGATTATCGTTATCTTTTATGAATAAAGCAACTAAGGAGATTAGAGGTTGTTTCCAAAAGATAATTTAACCTTACTCGCGTACTATATTTATAAATCTATTATACTATAAACCTATTTGCCTGTTATGCCGTTATCTGTGACTAACTTTATAAGTAGGTTCTTGAAAGTAACTGGATTTTAATAAGATTTTCCATAAAGATAAAGGCCACTGTCACTGTAAGAAATAAACCCTAAACCCGGTTATGGCTTAGTGGTTGTAATGTCCAATGTTTTTGTGTCCAATGTCCAAAATTTGGAATCTCAGTCACCTCAGTTATTTGCGTGTTAGACATTAATGATTACTTGTTATGTTGTAATGTTTTTCGAACGTATGTGTGTTTGTTTGTATTATATGTGTGTCCATTTCTTTGGCACGCGCTACAGCCCAAATCGCTTGACGAATTGTGACGTATCATTAGAATCTTCTCAGTTTGCATAATGACATAGGCTATATATATTTTTCTAAAATGGATGGTGAGACGAATTTTCTTACTATTACAACAATATGGGTATCAAATAAAAGCTAGTAGATAGACCAATCTAAAACATATAGATATATAGTAGTACTTTTACTTGATTATTTTGACAAGAACACCTGTTCTGTATGAATCTGCTTACTGAAGTCTATGGGCGGCCGTGACCACCTGTACATGACTACACTACACTACGGTGGTACATGCTTGTTTGTTACTTCAGTCGGATAAAAAAATACATAAATACGCTCGAAAACATTTAATCAGTTCAGTGATTTTAAACTACGGTTACGAAACAACTTCTGAGGCATTCGGGTAAATAGACTTAATACTAAGTGCTTTCATAAGAACTAAATTGCGGTTCAATTTAGACGCCACAATGTTTCTATAATTAGCAAGCAAGACTGAGTTTTAACAGTAACACTGACGAAGTTCACTAATTAAGCGCACATTTGGTACACAAGTTGCCAAGTATGTGATTATATTTTTTCTCTTGCCGGTATATTTTTCTCAAAATATAGGTACAGGCCTTACCGCTCGCAAACTATGACGTCGTTCAATATATCTATCTGTTTGCAGTAATACATATAAAGATTAAACCTGATTGATTGACTAATCGTCGCAGAGCCTAAATAACTGAAAACAGAAACGTGTTTTACAATGGATTACTTTACGACATAGTCATCCACTAAAGGCAGATTTTTTGATTTTGTACCCCTAAGGGATTATGTAGCGGTTAAAGTTTATTTGAAACTTCGCCAATTTTTAAGCGAGCTTTATGAAATTAAGCAGACATCCTCCTGCCTAAAACTACATAATAGTTTAGTCTCGATTAGAGTGTTATTTAACAGATTTAAACGTAGCCTACATTTCATGTACAAATCAAACAAAGAAACATACAAAATCTTAATCAGTTGAACAACGATATGGATAGATAATTATCTAACCATCACGTTGTTAATCTTTAACTTTTGTTCGGTCAGTTAAAAAAAAACGAAAGGTTTCGTTTGACTCAGTCACTTTTGATTAATTAATCAATGAGCCTAAACTACTGTTTAATAGTTTCGGTTCTGTTATGATGTGTCAAAATAGACCCATGAAATTTGACCGATATGTTAATTTTATGATGTATATAAGTACACCCACTACAAAAGCTTTTTTGATATGGCGCCCCTAAGGGGTTAAAGTTTTTTATTATAGTCGCGGGTAACAGCTAGTTTACCAAGAAATTTTAATTTACTGAATCAAAATTAACGTACACATACCGATAATGTTTTATGTATGTGTAACTATTAATATTTCATTTTTGTTATGTTTCTTGTGTTTACTTTGTGAGGCTTTTTCTTTATGAAACTCAAATTACAAGAATCTCTACAAGTATCAGTTTCACGTTTATGTATTTCGATAAACGCTATTTCTAAGATAAATACAGCCACCCCATACGGGAATTGACCTCAATTAACCTCGTAAATCAATAGATGAGATATATTGGGTGTCTTTCGTCTCTCTGAACACATGATTGGCTTCTGTCTGTTTGCGTCACCTTCATTCCTAACTACTATAAAATATTTGAGGTGATACCAAGATTATAATACATGTTTTGTTCACGAGGGAGAAGGCTATAAATGGTTTCTGACTCTGTTACATGGGATTTTTACCGCATTAACCCCTTTCCCCTTCTCCTTCCCCGGTGGCCCTCCTCGCCGCTGCAAAGAAACCTCCGAAATCTTCGAATGTTGGAACGGAATGTGTTGTTCTATTAGGGTCCACCCGGAACAAAAGGAAGGGAGATTCTAATACCGGGAGTCCGGAATCTCCAACGCACCGGTGCCCCCTAGCGCGGCGCCCCTTACGGGCTCATCTTTTGGGGACGTGTAAGTATCCCTCTACACCTTCCGGTTGCTAGCGGTTCTTGCTCCCACTCTAGCCGCCCGCGAACCCAGAGGCCCTCTTCTAGTCGCCTCTTAGAACAGGCAGGGGATATCGTAGCAGTATTCTACTCCCCGGCTACAGGGGAAAAATGTTTTTTACCGTACCGTACGTATATTTGATACCAAAGGCACGCTAAAAGAAAGTGTTACGAAACTCGAAAGACTTCAGCTAATAAGCTTTAATTAAACTTTCACCGTCTACCCGATAGGAAGTCGATACACGAAATCTAATTATACGCTCGTGTTATTATAGCACTAGCTCATTCCTGTGGGTCTGTCCGCTTCGATCACATTTATCCCGGCAATGCGTTAATATGTGTTATACCAGGTCATAAAATATGTGTGCCAAACATCTAAATCCAATCAGTAGTTTTGTGTGAAAGAGTAACATATACACATCTGTACAGATGTACAGAAACGCGCAGCTTAATATTTATTATATGTATGGACATAGATTTTAATAGAGACGTATAAATACAATTTGAGCGGCTTCCAAATTAACTCCATTTGTATGTATTTCTGTTTTGTGTTTGTTGTATTTCAGTTTTGTTCTGTTTAACGTTATGTACTACGTTAAAAAGTTCCCAAGCGGGCAGAGCCGCGGCAAAATGTTAGTCAGATATATTTACAAACAGGTTGGAGAATTACGAATAAAAAAAGTAAAAATAGATATTTGTATACTTTTAGTATTTATTTTGGCCTTTTATTTTTGCCAGTGTATTTCAAATTGCGTGGAACCAAAACTTATTATAAAAAAGGATTAACCTTTTATGATTTTAAAAATCGCCTAAGTGCGAGTCAGACTCGCGTACGAAGGTCCGTACCATTATCTATAAATAATTGAATGATTTAGTTTTTATCATTTTAATAGGTATTTGTTGTTACAGCGGCAACAGAAATACGTCATCTGTGAAAATTTTAATTGTCTAGCTATCACGATTCATGAGATTCAGACTGGTGACAGACAGACGGACAGCGAAATCTTAGTAATAGGGTTCCGTTTTTACCCTTTAAGTACGGAACCAAACAAACCAACTACTTTGCTAAAAGTACAATTTAAAGTTGTTACATTTCAAATGCAGACGAAATCACGGAGCACAACAAGTTCAAACTAAAGCATAATAAGTCGTTGGATTGAAACATCTTTTCCGAGAGCGTGCGTATTGTGGTTCTTTTTCAGCGGCATTATATAAAGTAAAAATATAAAGGGTAGCTCCACATCCCAACAATACGGGACCACAAAGGCTCGGTGTATCCGAGCACCATCAAAGCCGAGGTTGTAAATTCTCCCCGCGGCGATGAAGCAATGAAAGCAATTCTTTCGGTAATCATTCCACTTGAAGATTTTAAGACCTGTTTCGTGAAATGAAAGGAGGATTTGAGGTGGCACTCGGTGATTATACTGCGGTGGCGTCTTTTGCGGGCCACGAAATTCTGACGCTGTAAGCGACAGCGTTGAGCGAATTTTGCTACAAATTAAAGCGTTTCGTGGCCTTAGAAGAACGAACATATACTTTTCTTTTATATACATTCGCTCGAAAAGCATTACCCGGTAGTAATGCTTTTCGAGCGAATGTATGAGTGCATGTATGTATGTTTGTCCAATTATTTGGCACGCGCTACAGCCCAAGTACGAAATGATGTATGTGTGTTTTTTCATGCTATTGGTGGGATTTTGCTCAAATTAGGCCAACAAATAGTTTATAATCTAGATTAACATACTATCGTCATAAACCCGTGAATAAAGCCGGTAAGCGGGCGGACCTGTGAAAATAAGTTAGTATAAAATAAAGTAACAAAATCGCTCCCACGGCGACTGGTACCTTTTGAAGGTTTCCCCCCTTGAAAACAA
>DWNE01002444.1:0-18851 GCA_018249875.1 Cecropterus toxeus | reverse complement strand
GATCTGTGGCCTTTCTTTGTTATTATCGCTTTTCGTCGTACAAAACTCTTACTGTGTTATTCCGCTTTTAATGTTGGTAGTAACATGACGCCGAATTATTTTATATTTTTTGTTCAACTGCATTAAATACTTATTTGTATTATGTAAATAAATTTAAGACCCCTCCATTTATTATGATAAGGATATACCTAACTCTTGAAATAATTATTGGGGTTAAGTAAATATTTATTTTATTAATGGATTTAAAAATATATATGTTCGTACATACATTTTTTATAGAATTAATTGCTTCTGTACAAATCCCTATTGGGACTGTGGAATTCTCCAGTCGTCTACTTATGATGATACCCATATAAATATAGGCCCATGTCTAGCAGTATGAGCGCATTATTTTGTTAGTTCTGACAGCGGTGGTTTCAAAAAAAAAGAACCGCTAATCTACTTATTTTTTCACCTTAAGCTTAAATATTTATTAGCTTCAATTGAAGAAAAGAAAAAAATGCCTATTTTAGGATTTTTTTGCAAAAGGGCAAAATGTCACCCCTAGTAATTTTTAAGACTGAAAGAATTATATTAACTTAGCTTTAAAATATAGCACAAAAGTTGTTTGTAACATTAACAATTCGAAGTTGAATAAAAACCTACTAATTTCCTCTTATGAACAGTGTTAGTGGAACCCTCCTTGTTAATTGTCCAAAGTGAGTTATAATTAAATAAGAGTAGGTCGCATTGCACATAAGGTAAGACCATAGATCTAATGTTATGTACCTAGATAGGACGTAATGTCTCTGCCCAATATTTCGTAGCAATCTTACTAATATTAATAATGCGAAAGATTGCGAGGATTTATGTTTCTTTGTTACTGTTTTACGCAACTAATGACGTCGTTAAAAACATTAAAACAAAAAGCCGACTGCTTAGAAAGATTTTTTTGTTCATAATGATATATGTATTTAATTCAATGCTTATATGAGTTTTTTTCAAATTAGTCAGATAAAAGTATTCTAATGTGTAGTACTTACTTCCATTTGATACCCATATTTGCGTAATATCATAATTATATTCATCATAATCATAATCCTTTATTTGTCAGTAAGGTATACATGTGATAGATGTTTAGAATAGTGGGAGACGCTTACTGTGCCCAATATGGGCGTACAAATGTCAACATACTTATATCTAGTTTTAAATAATTACAATTGTCATTGTTATCAATTATTATTGTAGATTAGGATTTATGTCATATTTAATTGTAATATGTAATATTTAAAAAAATCTATACCTATGTCACAATGCAAACTAAGGCGATCCTAATGATATGTCATAGGTAGGTACGACACAATCGGTCCAGGGGTTTAGGTTGTAGCGCGTGCCAAAGAAATGGACATACCTACATACAAACAAACATACGTGGCGCTGGTATATACATACATACCTACGCTCGAAAAACATTACCCTTCTTCTGACGCAGTCTGAAAAATAAATATGGACGTCTACACACTCAAACCACCAACTTCAATTCTCCACAAACTTAATTTACTCGACACGCTCCACACCTGCACTTTTCCTAACTTGTGTAACATTTCTATTTAATGTGTACTCTGTGGTCGAGTCAACAAACTTCGTTAATTATTGGAGAGCGTGATGAAGCTGTTAATTATAGTTGGTAAGGTACTTTTGTGTTAGTGTACGCTACTAACTTAAAATTAAGTTACGACCATGTCGATCCGCATGGCGGGGCGGTCACCATACCGGTCTGACACACAGTGGGTCCCGGGTTTGGTCCCCGGCCAGACAGAAATGTGAATGATGAGTTTAGATTTCTGTTCTGGGTCTGGGTGTTTGCGTATTCATCTTTGTATGTCCATGTCACCCACGACATAGGAGAAAAACCTACTGTAGGGCTAAAAAAAATAGAACTCTATGTGGTTCGACTCTGGAAGCACTATCACTCCTATTCCTGCTTATAATAGCAGTATTATAAGCCGAGTACTGGTTTGAAGATTGTTGTAAGGGAGATTTACGGGCCCAAGGCGTTCCAACTTAGTCTTCAGGGGTAGCAAAGCACGTGGCTAACCTCAGGTTAAACTGATCTTACCTGGAGTTGATTACAGATGTCCATGGGCGGCAGTGACTTACTATCAGGTGGACTGCATGCTCGTTTGCTATTTCCATCTTATAAAAAAATCTGCCTGTCTGGCCGAGGATCGAGCCGGAACTCGCTGCGTTTCAGACGGGTATTACACTGCTCCGCCACGAGGGTTCGTTAAAGAAAACAAAAATGGTCCACCTATTGAAAGATTTTGTTTCGTCTATGTAGTAGGAGGAGGGGTTTTGACCACCGAGACCTTTAATAAACGCTTGACCACAAAGCAATTTAATTTAAGTACCTACCATTCGTCAATCAGTAGTATTCTACCCTGTCGTAGGGGTTGAAATGAATTAGCCACAATCAATAAACTGGCTCGCTTCCGTCCGGTCAGCGGTTCCGGTTAGCCCCCGTTTCCGGAATAAGATTCCGAAGATGGATTTCTTTGTCCGGAATGAGGTAATAAACGCGAACTTCGCATGCATCAAGGAGAGGGTTCCTTTATATGAATTGAATCACAACGACATTTAACTAAATATAATTGTAGTACCACTAGTCCGACCTACTAGAAAGACCTTCCTCTAGTAGGTAGTACCTACGATTACTAGAAAAGGGTATTACGATTTTGTCTGTGATGGGTCTGGGTGTTTATGAATACCTACAGCACGTTAGGTTAGGTTAGTGCCTTGGATATGAGCTTAGAAAATATCTTTTTAAAGTTGAGTAGGTATCTACCCATAAAATATCAAACGGATTGCACTACGAGAGTGTCGTAGAAGTGAAAACTTGAATTTAATTTAATAGTTAAGTAATATCCAACTTTATAGTTTTGGATCACATTCTATCAACTCAACAGAAGTCTAATCTCTTAAAATTGGATTTAATAATTTCAAATCGTCACCGATTTCTTACTAATTATTGTCGTGACAGTCGTCCTGTCAAGGATTTACCGCCAAGCACGTGGCGCCGGTCACCGTAAAATGACCGCCTATAAAAAGTTTATCTACTCAACTGCATAGTGGAGGGCAGCGGTTCTCAAAGTGTATATTACATTGTTTGTTTAAATTGATGTTTTTTTTTCAGAACGAAGAAGCGAGCATGTAGCCCACCTGACGGTAAGTGGTCACTACCGCCCATGGACATCTGTAAGCAACTTTATAGGTATACAACAAGGGTTCTATCTGAAGTCGATCGATAGATGCGTTGCTACGCCCGAGGACTAGGATGTTCGCCTCAAATACAAGTCAGTCGGCAATCACACCCTTTCACTGAAACGCAAGTAGGTACTGCTTCACGCTAGAAATAAGTGCCGCGGTGGTACCTCCCAGGTCGAACTACACTGGTTCTACCACCTGGTAAATACTACCACCTTTTATTTAAGTACATAAAATTGGTAAACGAGAACATAACCTGAAGGTAAGTGAGCTCATCCGTAATTGGCCTAGATATGATAAATTACCTACCTGAAGACCGCCATGAATGTGTTGCTACCCCTGAGGACTAACTTAGAACACATTTTTGGCTTACCCGTTAAAATGGAACACAGCTCTTAACGCTGCTGTTATAATTTAGGAATAGGCATAGCGCTGCCTCCGCAGTGGAGGTATAAAGGGTTTAATCACCTTTACAAGCACTTGCAAGACATGGGACACAGAAAACATAAACAAGTCTTTAATAAAAAACATGAAAATTACTCAATATTTTATTTAAAATTTATGTATTTGCATACATAGGTATAGTAAATCATTGCATTGTTTAGGTGATGTTTACAACCATACATTCCTTGCACTAAAGTTTGGGAACCGCTGATAGTCTAGTTTTTCATTGCATTCTTCAAGATATTTATGGAGTTTTTATGGCTATGTAAAAGGGATAAATAGCAGGTTCATCAGATTTTGATAACAAAGGTATGTAACATAGGCGAATCTACCTATAACCAACAAGGTTTAGTTCCTGCTAGCTAATGATAAAATCGGGAACGATGCTTAACCGTGTACATCAAAGTACGAAAGCGAGCATATTTAGCTACTAGCGGTCACCCATCCTATTGCCGAACGCGACTGACATTGCTTAACTTGACTGCTAATCCCAGATAAGAAAGGTTTACCTGAGTTTGGCCATAGGTGGCCATAGCAATGTGGACTTAGTTTAAATGCCACGGATAAATATGTCATTTTTACCATGGTTACCTACAGCTTACTTACTTTGTAAATGTAGCAGGTGGTAAGTAGGATCAATTTAGTTTAGAAAGTACCACCGCCACACCTATTTTTAGCATGAAGCAGTGTTTGCGTTTCGGTGGGAGGATTCATTTTAGTTCTCGGGAGTAGCAATGCATCTGTGATCGACGTGAGATAGAACACCTGTATATGAAGTTGCTTACAGATGTCCATGGATGTACCTTACCGTCAGCTGATTGCATGCTCGTTGGCTACCTTGGGGTCATCAGTAAACTATGATAAGGAGAAGAGAGGGGACAATGATTTGATATTGCAAATAGCTATATAAAAGTATTCAATCTCATTTTAAATATTGAAGTTAATCGAGCAGTGATAGCCTATCGGTTGAAACTCGGCCTCTCAATCGAGGGTCCGAAGTTCGAATCCCAGGCACACATCACAATTTTTTCTAAAATGATGTGGCTATTAGAATTTGATTATCACTGCTTTACGTTGAAGGAAACATCGTGAGAAAACCTGCACATCTGAGAGTTCCCAAAAAAAAAGTTCTTAAAGGTGTGTGAAGTCTACCAATTCGCACTTGGCCAGCACGGTGGACTATGGCCCTAAACTCTCTCATTTTGAGAGAAGACCCTTGCCCAGCAGTGGGACAATAATGTGTTGACGATGGTGATTCAATCTCATTTATAATTTGGAACTGTTGAATTTGATAATTTATGTGTAGGTACATTGCATTATGTGACGTCACATCAGGAAGGGGGGGGGGATACAAATGTGACCAGCTGTGACAGTGTGACAGACGAAATTTATGAACGGCCTCTTTAGGATAGAAAAAGCCTACCAAATCTACAAGCAAAACTGCAATAGGAAATTCAATAAAATTTCGCTCCCATTACGGTCTCATGGATGAATCACGCTAGTGAGTGCCGTGGGGAGCAGTCGTTATACCTAAGTATCTTTGTGAGGGGCAGTAGGGGTGGGACGACGCATGCGCGAAATGTTCAGGGAATTGGGAGTTGAAGACTTTATTTAGCACGAAACTGGTTTTGAGGATATTTTGAGGATGTTTCTATTTAAACGACTAAATATTTGGTATCTTTCGCCACTTTAGTCACATTTGTCTGGTGTAGGGTATCTATAAAATTAAAAGAATAAGCCAAAATGTGCAGATTTTTCATATAAAAACCAGACAAATCAGAATTATTCATAAACATATCTATAGCCTACCTATACTAATACAACGTGTGCTACTTACCCTTTTCCTTATTCATTTGGCTAATACTTTAAAATTTGCCCGAATGTTACGATTTTTCACATTTAGACCGGACATTACAATAATCCATAGATATATTTATATACCTATTAATAGTGAGTTCAAAAGACGGAGTTTTTGATTTCGACTGTATTTTTATGTGGTTTTTAGTCGGTGACCATTTTGGACTCGAGGAAACTTTCTCGTCGTGATCCAATGAAATATATAATATATAGAGCCGATCTCAGAATTATTTGCCTACTTTTTGATTATTTAATTAACCTACGTTGTCCCACTGCCAGGCAAAGGTCTCTCCCAAATATCTCCACCGCTCTCTATGCCGTGTCAGGTTTTGCCAGTATTTCAAAAATTTTATCAGATCGTTGCACCACCTTTTCTTAGACCTCCCTCTTCGACGATAGTCGTCATTGCCCACTGACTACCCCCAAAATGTAGTGCCAACTCTATTCTTACATTTTTATTTTACGTTTTTGAGGCGTACATAGATATCGGTTGTATTTTTTTTCTGTTGCGCTGATAGATATTACTTCTTTACATGAATTAACCCACAATTCAAAAATCATCAATTTTAAATTAAAGATACAGTTTATTAAAAAAAGAATTGAAAACTTTTTGCTCTAACTACCTACTTACATGTTTATTAACGCTTATTAAAAGGTTTAATACATTTTTACAATTACCTTCATTCATGTATTATCTCATATAATAACTAAAAGCATTGTTCATTATTATCTGGCTCTCCTGAAGTCTCCTGTACCCACAATGTGCGTTTTTGACTTATTATTCATGCAAAACAGCGATATATCGTCGTTTCAGTTTTACAATGCGGATGTGTCAATTGTATGCAGATTGTGATGTGCAGTGCAATTGTGGTGAGAACGAGTGTCAAATAGTTTTATCATTTTAATATGTTACGGGTACTCACGATATGCGGTTTTTGAATTTCTTTTTGCCGATATTTCAACCCTGTTACATGAATCGTGGTCACAGGGATAAATCAATGTACTTCTGTTAAATGTTTTGAAATTTTCCTTTAAATATCAAAGGTATAAATAATGGTAGACTTGTATCGAGAAGTGACACATCATTCAAACATGTAAATAGGTGAGTAAATAGTCAAATAAAAAATACCACAATATCTAAATATGGTAGGTAGAAGTGTAAAAAAACTAAAATGCTAATCTGCACATCTCTGCGTTATCACATGTCCAATAGCTTTATCCTGCCTACTTAACCTATCAGTAAGTCTCGCATCTGTTCTAACGAGCTTACTTCCTTCCTTAAAACACTTAATTTTTTGCAAAAACCCTTAAACTCATAAAAATAAGGGCCAAAATACTTAAAGACTATCGGGACATCTGCCAAAAATGTCCCACAGATAAATGAAACTATTTTTTATCTGTGGTTCGCCTAATGACGTTGGCGCGAACATTTGGCGCCGATTTTTTCTTTTTTTTCAGTGACAAGACAAAGAACCTCACACGTTGACGTGACAATTAGGATATCTCACCATTTCTTTTTTAATTTCACTAATTAGGTTGTGCATGTCTTCATTATAGATACGTATTTAATATTATAAGTAAAATAAATTCTGTTATGTATAGGTACCTTACTTTGTCTTTAGATAATCACGTTTATTATACCTATTAATTTTGATCAATTTATATTGAATAAGTTTTTATTTTAAAGCACGTCAGTATTTACCTTTACCCTGTTATTTACCTTTAACATTTACCTAGAAGCAAGGGAACAGGCTTCTAGGTAAATGTTAATTTGGGATGTTAATTTTACCCAAATTTACGTCCCTAAATAAGGTTTATTTAGCCATTCAAAAATCAATTTATGTGTACCTGCCTATACCTTGAAGTTTCTTTCATGAATTAAACAGCATTAATATAATATCACAGATAATTTCATTTATTTACACTTAAATAGATATTATATTGCTGGTAGTTTGGTATTCCTAATAGGTAGGTAAATATTCGTCCATATTACCTATTCATTAACTTATTACACCTATTTTCTATTGTTTACTGTTTATTCTAATGATAAAGGAATGTATCGAAAATAAATCTACACACCACAGAGTAGGCAGATAGGTAGGTACAAAAACTAAAAAATGGCCAACCAGATTAACTGTGAAATAAACCCAATCAAAACAATACAGAGCAAATGCTTACAGACCTACAACTAATAGTTGTAATAAAAGAAACATGAAAACGTTACACTAATTCACCTACAATCTTTGCATCCAAATTATTTATAACCCTGCGAATGCGACATCAAAAAAATATAATTAATTGTACCAAGGGACATAAATTTTAGTTGCCTTGTTTTATATATGCTAACGAGTGCTCCAGTTTTATTGAGATGGAATGTCAATATATAATAAAACAGAATTGCTGTCCGGTTGTACGTCTATAAATTTAATTGGCGTACCACAAGTACCTAACTTGTAATTATAAAACAGCTGGAGCAATTAACCTGTCGCTATTAATGTTAACTATTTTAATCAAACAATAAACCGACTATCTCATATACACGCGTTACAAGAAAAAAATAACCTTTAAACGCTAAATATTAAACCGAAATCGAGGCGCGTTCAAAAACAAACTACCTAAACACCAAAGATTAACATGACTAGATTAAAAAATAAGGCCAGTAAGGAGGCAGCGGATCAAAACCATAAATCATGCTCATTATATTCGAACAGGATTATTTTTTACCAAAGAAAATGTTCAAAAAAGCATCAAAAGGCTATAAGGGGGGCGCCATTTTGTGAGGGTATAGTCGATTAGGGCGGGAAAATGGGAAGCTTGCGGCCAATCAGCGGTTTACATTTGAAAAGGCGTTCTAAAATTCCACCAATCCCGAGGAAGGTTGGTCCACTCATGCGCTTTGGCGTCGATCCATAGAATTATAGATATAATACGGCAGTATGGGCTTGGCCTCTGCCGTGGAAGGATGTGCGTGTCGGTCACCAAACATTTTATTTTGTAAAGTATGTCGAAGTGCCTCAGGACAGAATCTAGTGTTATATCGTTTTAATATATCTAACGTCAAAAGTGTATTCCTTGGAATATAGTCGTTGTGTTTAACGTAACGTAACTTAGATGTTTGAAAAATCGGTTAACCCCTCAACTGCGTTGTTAAACAAATTGTACCCTAATAGGAAAAAAAATTGTACCTTAATTTAGAAAAATAAACGCAGTTTTAACGAACTGCTCACAAACGTTGGTGACCCTCGGTGCCCCTCATCATCAGGGATGGTGATGGCCAGCGGCGGAGGTGGCGGGCTCGTGCAGTCCCCACCCGACATGCTCCATCACCATAACATCATGGACACCTCTTCCCACGTTGAAATGATGCCGAGTGAGTATACTGTTTGTAGATAATTTTAAGATTGATAAAATGGTTATTGATTGTAAAGCTTTTTGTGATATAAAAACATTTTCTGTTGTGCTGTCTATACGTTTTTGTATGTCTATTTATGAGTTTATATTGTTAACAGCAAAAATGATTTTAATAGGATTTTCAAGGATGTAAAGATTTTTACTATATATTTTGCAGTTATTTATGATTCGTCTATTTTAAATGTTTATTTTTCAACTTGCTTTTAAAATGAATAAGGTAATATTTACTTAAGTAAGAAATAAGTCAATGATCATTACCGAATCTATATTTTAAAATTTACAAAATTATTAAACAGGCAACATACTAAAAAAACGGACTTTAATTTGTGTTACTTAAGCCTATAACACAGGTACAGTAGAAAACAATTAAAAAAAAAATATTTTGTTATTGTATCAAAGGTACATTTATATAATAATTTGAATTTGAAATTGCGTTATTATTAAAAAAAACTCTAACTTAATCATAACTTAAAATTTAAAAAAAAGGATAGTTTTTTCTAAAAGCTTAGTAGAAAACTGAAGTTACGTTATAATAAATTCTAGTAACGAACAGACAGTCTATTTACTTGGGTACCACACGCATTTCGGCCTAAAAACAGCAGTGTTATACATTGCTGTGGTCTGGCCTGAAGGATGGTAAGGGAGATACTTACCGAGGCGTTCCAACTTAGTCCTCAGGACTCGCAACGCATACCTAAGACTGATCTTATCCGGGTTGGTTACAGATGTTCCTAGGCGGTAGTGAGCACTTAGGTACCATCAGGTGCAGGGGTGGATCTACCTAAGATGGGCTTTTTGGGCAAACAACCCAGGGCCCCGTGGATCTGGATAACGTGGGGCCCCCAGGCCCTGTTAAAAAGAATAACAGACGAATCGAAATTAAGGTGTAACGTGTAACGAAAAAAAATATCAGTTGAGTTTTTTTCTGATAGTGCCTATACACTACATCATTGTAGAGAAAAGGGCCCCCGTGTAGTTTTAGCCCAGGGCCCCACAAAGTCACCATCTCCCCTTATCAGGTGGACTGGATGCTCGTTTGATATTACAATTTTATAAAAATGGGTAGGTAATTTTAGAATAGTGGTTTGGTTAGGAATATATGCATAAGTATTTCAACTTATTCTTCGAAGGAAGAAATACATTTGTAATCGACTTTAGATAGCTTTCTAATAATATTTGAAGTTGATCACAGGTCCATGGATAGCAGACACTTCTTTTTCAGGTGAACTGCAAGTTTTTTGCTACTTTTATAATGTAAAAAAATCTTTAATCAACTTAGAACTCAAGCAATAAATCATAAGTTAGGATTGAAATCTCATTTGAGATCGGTGGCAGGCGTACCTACTTTCCTAAGGTATAAGCTAAAACGCCTTGTGACTTTCTTTTACATTTTTTGTAATCGAAATAAACAGAACTAGGTATTTTCTTTCTTTCTTTGCAGACGAATTACGAATTTCCCTATCGCCTTTTAACGGATTTACTTAAGTGTAAGAACAAAGGAAATTTTAATTCATGCTGAATTTGCATGGTGTAATGCAAGAACCAAATGATATATAAACATGCAAGCGATTAAGACTATTTTACTAGCTAACTAATATTTTAGTCCAGGTGCTTAATGATAATCTAATTTGAGAAATATTTCAGTAGGTAGAATATTTCTCTATGAGGCAAAATAAAATCGAGAATATCTCAATTAAAATGAATAAGTATCGAATTTTTTCTACTCGAAATCTTGGTAACAATTTTGATTATTTGAGTATATGAGGTGCAGTGACTTAATAAAAAGAAATGACTGACATACAGTAAATACTTTCATCTATAAATAACTATAGACTTCTATACATCTGTCTAACAATTATAATCTCTTAAGATGAAATCCATGTTTAAAACAATTTGTATTTCTGAATAGGTACTACGTATATAATTGTCAAAAAAAAAAACAATTTTTCAAATATTTTTTTTTATAAATATTTTTATTCTTTTGATTAATTTAAGGATATTTATTTGACTTGTATATAGTTAAAGTCATATTATTATTGTAAAATTGTTAAAACGGATAAAAACCTTACCTTCGTCCTTATAAAATGATTTATCTCAAATCAATACTTGAACGGATTTGTATAAGCTAAGTATGAACGAGCCCTTATTATTCCTATGACGAGTTTTAACTAACAATAAATTATTAAGGTCTAGTAAAAATCTGTTAACTACTTTTGGTTCCTTGTCTACTAAGGAATGATAACAGATCGACCTACTTAATTTTCTTACGAATAATGTTTAATTAAATCGTTCTGTAAGGATAATTTAAATGTTAAAAAAAAAATACGCTTACAACTATTCACACCGATGCTTAAAATGTATTTATAATAATATATGAAAATTAAATTAAAACTTTTTACGATTATTAAATTATAATCTATCATCTATCTATCCAGACGTACGCTAATCAAATTCTGAAAATCCATCCAATCTTGTATAAACTTAACCAATAAGCGTAATGCAAGGGGCTGCCTGATTGATTTACAAACGGGGGTTGAAACTACCCCGCATTATTTCTGCTAATGCAAGCGCAACCGAGCATTAGAGGGTTACGATTTATGGGTATTTTTCGGTTTTACTAAAAGCTGATTTATGACGCTAAGAGCTGATAACATACGTGCGGATAGTATGCAAGATTTTCGTCTGTTTTCTTACATTTTGAGGTGGTTGAACTTCTTGTTATTTGACTTTAAAGATACCACCTATTTTGTTCTTATAAAAAAACCTAAGATGACTAAAATGGTCATCTCATAAGTATATAATTGACTCAGCAACCACACCCTTTTATCTCACCCAAGAACTGTTTCAATGGTGACCGCCACCTGGGTACCCCCTCCCTCTCCCCGCGGCTGAACTACACTGGTTCCACCACCTGGCAAATAATGCTTCAAACAAAACAAAATTTCCTAGCTCTAGGCATAGACTGTTGAAACCTCGGAAATCTGTTGGTACCTCTACTTTATTCACCCTTCTTACCTATAAGGGTGAAAAAAGTATCTTTTCCTAAATCTTTATTTTTGTGTTAATGTAGGTACAAAACCTGGGGCTAGAAAATGTTAAAATATGAAAATGTTATGAATATTACCAAAAAGGTAAAGAGTTTCACAAATAAAACAACAGATTAGTTTTTTTATTTACCTAAAAACTTACTTTAGCTTAGATATTTTCAAAATAGAGTTGTCTGCTACTAATGGACTTTCTAGGAACATAGACTTAGTACAGTACAAAATTCATAAAAAAACATTATATAGGTATCATACAATAAAAATAATTTCTTTCTTTCAATCGATTAATATATTATTTTTATGCTATTTATAACAAGAAATATAGTAAAATTCTATACTTATTTCTTTTATAGTAATTTTTCACACAACTTGTTCATATCTACACTTCTAGACTAATATTATAAAGCAGTAGTGTTTGGTTGAATGCGCTAATCTCAGGAACTACTGGTTCGAATTGAAAAATATTTTTGTGTTGAATAGTAAATTTATCGAGAAAGGCTTTAGGCTATATAACTTCACGCTATGTTTGTTTATAATAGATTGTTCACTAATAAACGCGGGTGAAACTGCGTGGCACAGCTAGTGTTCATATGTATTTGTTCGTGCAAATGTAGAACAGTACCTCCTACAAAAGGAAGTAGCAACGGTACATCGCTTTCTATCGTGAAGCCCATGCCTTTAGTTCTATAGTCTAATATGAGGTGACCGTCTTAGTCCTCAGAAGTGGTGTCGGCACTCGTCTGTATAAACTGCAGGTAAAACTTCTGTCTGTATAGAGCTGGTTACAGATGTCCATAGAGAGTGACTATCAGATGACCGCATGCTCGTTTGCTTCCTTACTTATTTAAAAATCTTAGGAGTGGCGACGTATCTGTAATCGATCTCAGATAGACCCCCGTTCTTTGTTCAGTTACAAGTGTCCATGGGTCATCTGGTAGTATCAATCAGATGAACAGCGCCATAGAGTTGTAGTTGTAGCGTTAACAATTTTCGTAACGCACTTTCATGTCATCGAGCTTCAAATCACAACAATTCTAAAGAATTTTCATTTCTAATTCCCGAAATTGCATTTATGTTATACACTTCTTCTACAAACGGTTAAAAGGTGGTAGGATCAATCTAGTTCTACGGGGAAGTACCCGCGTCATACCTATTTCTAACGTAAAGCAGTTCTTACGTTTCGTTGGTAGAGTGTGGTTGCCGGCTCCCTTATAGATGAAGCGACCATCTTAGTCTTCGGGACTAGCAACGCATCTGTGACGGAATTCAAATAGAATCCCTGTTCTATATGAAGTTGCTTACAGATATCCATGGGTGGCAGTAACCACTTACCATCAGGTGGACTGCAGGCTCGTTTGCTATTTCAATCTGATAAAACAACGTTTTGTGTCTTTCAATCACTTAGTTGCTAGGTCAACGCTACTTTGTAAAACCAATAGGTATTCTGTTTCAAGCTGAGGCTTATATTTGCGGAGTTAGTCTGTTGCAGTAAACACACTGGAGCCGATGGAGTGATGTTTATCGAACGTGTTCAAACTCAGGCGGAGAATTCTAGGATTCCCTTTGCATAAAAGACCTTTTTTGATGTGAAACATCTATAGGCGTAGGTAAATCTCATAGTTGGCGTGGCGTTGCATTTATTTATTTTAGCGCCATCTGTTATACGTTGTCGGAAATATTAGGTATCGGACAAAACTAAGCGAGCTGCGGTGTTAGTTCGACTTAGTGCGGGGTACTGTTCGTAGATGGCGGTATTTTCATTATGCTATATGTTGAGATCTTGTCGGAATGTTGTCTTTTATGCATATTAGGTACTTGTACGAACACGATGTTTTACATATGCCAGGCGTTCTTTGACGGCCATTTTTTTCTTTTATCCGATTGATGTTTGTATCACCATTTTGCGTCTGTTGGTTCAGAAATAGGATATTTTAAGTGAATAGGTTTAAAGAAATTGAGAATCGAAAAACAAAGAAAAATGGACGAGAAATTGGGCGAGGAATATAATTAACTTTTACCTAATTCAAAATAGGATTTGTTATTTATATGTAAATGAAAAGTTATATTATTTATTACTTTATGTTATACCTTTTTTACCAGATTAAACACCAGAATGATTACGTCAAATTGGTACTTACTCGCAGGGTAAACAAGCAAAAAATATACCTATCTAAAAAACCGAAAAAGCGTGTGAAAAATTTACACAGTGAAGGCAAATGTTATTTATATTCATATAATAGATTCATGAAAATATTTATTTCGTAAATATGTAATTTAATTTAAATAAACATGTAATAATTAATATGTCTGCTTTATTTATTTTATTTTGAAACCGTATCGTCATTTTATCAGTTGTAATTTATTAATTAATTTTACAAATTATAAAAATTACTTTTCTATGGTATGTTATCCTAATGGTAGATACGAATTTTATCAGCAAAAACATAAAATCAGATATAATATAGACATTATATCGGATTTCCATACAAATGTATGTACATCGGGAAATGGCATAATAATTTCGGATTATAAATATACATATAATGCATAAAATATGACTTGATTTGAATATACAGTGCAATATTCTTTTAAGAAACTGAAACGTATTTTTTTAAGAAATTGAAGTAGCAAGTGAACAATCAGTTCACCTAATTTGAAATAGTTACTTGCCGGATTTGGAGCAACTTCATATAGAACAGGGATTCTATCTGAAGTCGATCACAGATGCGTTGTTACACCCGAAGACAGAGTTTTTCACCTCATGTATGTAAGCGTGTAACTAGGTACACCTTTCCACCGAAACGCGTTAACTGCATCATGCTAGAAATTAGTGCACTTAAATAATACTCATCATCTCAACATCATCAATATTCATATAAACAAAATCAATAATCTCATCACTCAAAAATCAATAAAACACATTCATAGGAAAAAACAAAACAAATTCGCTAAAGACAGAGTCATCGGCGACAACATCTACAAAATAAGGAATTTATCTTTATTCTAAAAACATAATTCTTCTTTTAAAGTAATCTTTTTAAAAATAGGATACTTATCTTAAGGAAGTTTAACACAAAACCGCTTTGTGAATCTCACCACGCCAAATAACTTGAAACTCTACAACTTAACAAAGTCGATAAACAAAATAATATTTATTTATGAAGTAGCCCCACGACCACCGGGGTATCTTTATGGGGGTGCGAAATCGGTAGCCACGTCCAGTCACACATACCTCCTAAGACCGAAAAAAATCGGCCAAGTGAGAGTCAGACTCGCGCACTAAGAATTCTGTACCATTGTCTACAAAAAACAGCAAAAAATCATTTTTTTTATAGGAGACCCCTTAAATATTCATTTTATTCTATTTTTAGTGTCTGTTGTTATAACGGCAACAGAAATACCTCATCTGTGAAAATTTCAACTGTCTAGCTATCACGGTTCATGAAATACAGCTTGATGACAGACAGACGGACAGACGGACAGCGGAGTCTTAGTAATAGGGTTCCGTTTACCCTTTGGTTACGGAACCCTAAAAACAAAACCATAAAATTTTGTCGTAAATATTTTGTCGATTACTCATTTTATATTATACTATTTGGTAATTTAACATCGCCCTAAAGATTAAATAATTAGCATCTGTATTAATTAAAATATTTAATACAGTTATTCATTTATTTTTCATTAATTAAATATCATTACAAATAACACCATTTTGATGAACCTGCCGATCTCAAATTATACAAAGTTTTGGGCAATTAAAAACTCTTTGGACGTTTATAAATTTAGAGGAATATTTTTGTTTTGACAAGATTTTTTAAGGAATGGCAGAATGTATATTATTATTTTATCGTAAATATTTTATAGGTACATTTGAAGTGTAATTATAAGTGTGATAATAGAAAATAGTCTCTCACTCTAAAAACCTAAGGAAATATTTTTTGTTCTAAATAAAACTAGCTGTGGCCCGCGGTTTTACCCGCCACTGCGTAAGAAAAAAATAAACAAGCAAACATAGCGTGATGTTATATAGCCTATAGTCTCCTTCTACAAATGGAAAATTTAACACAAAAATATTATTTTTAATTCGAACCGAAATAAACATGTCTATTTCTAACGTGTCGCCGTTCTTGCAATTCGGTGAAAAGGTGTAGATGCCGGCTCGTTTTTATATGAGGCGACTATCTTAGTCCTCAGGACTGTCAACGCATCTGATCGACTCAAAGTATAACCTCCGTTTTGTATGGAACTATTTACAGATATCCATGGGCGGCAGTGTTCACTTACCAGGTGGTAGAACCAGTGTGGTTTAACCAGGGAAGTACCACCGTTACACCTATTTCTAGCGTGTATCAGTTCTTGCTTGAGGTGGAAAGGTTTAGATACCGAGACATTTATAAATTTAGGCGACCATCTCAGTCCTCGGGAGTAACGCATCTGTGATCGACTTCAGATAGAACCTCTGTTCTATATGAGATTGCTTACAGATGTCTATGGGTGGTAGTAACCACTTACCATCAGGTGGACTGCATGCTCGTTTGCTGCTTCTCTAATAATAATACAACCATGAGATGAGCTCTAAAAATGTTTATTTCTAATATTCATGGGCAGTGATGACCATTTAGTGAAAAAGATTTATCTGATTAGTAAAAAGTGCAACTTTGAGACCAACATCTCTGGGTATTTAGATCGGTAAAACCCAACGCACGTGTCCGGCTCTATGATCGGCGTATTACCAATTTACAGCCGTTTATAGCCGGACACGACTCTACATTTTTTCTTTTATTTTTTTCTCACAAACCGCCCTACCTTTGTAGAGTTTAGAAGCCTCGAGTGTGGTTAAATATTTAGGTAAGCCTTTTTGATCTTTCTGTTGGAGTTACACTACCTACTTTAAATTTAAGATAGCGTCTTACCGTCTTATTTGCTGTATAACTCAATGGTAGAGTTCTTTTAGGACTTGTATAAACTGTATTATCTAAAGACGCCGATTATAATATTAAAGCTCTACATGAGTAATGCAATTATTTGTGGTTGGAAGTTTCTCATAACAACAACAAACAACAAAAACTGACGGATTATAACATGTGACGTTGCATTGGAATCGCCAATGATGTAGGCCATGTAGTTTTTAAATAAGGCACCCGTGGACAGTTAAAAAGGAAGAGAAGAGATTTTTTTTATCATAACAATATTGGTATCAAAAGAAACTTGTAAAATAGAGCATTGCAAAAATATATACATATACATATATGTATATTACGATTTTGTCACAAATCCTATTAAGCTTAAAATTAAATAAATTATTATAAAGACAATACATCCGACTAATTTCAGTTTTATCAGTCGGGGTTTTTTTTATATTTTTTAGTGTACTCAGTCAATCACACTACCGTATCACATTAACATATGCAACAACATGTACAGTTGTTTTATAGTGTTGATAATTCGCTACCAGTACATGTGTGATAGATAGCACTATCTGAACACATGTTGGTGTTACGCACCCCTATTTGAGATATGGCCTTGGAATATAAGTGATTGGATGACGTCTGTTTGTGCGTTCAAATTTTATTACCTTAGGATTAGCGTATATTGTTACCTTGTGTGAATAATAACACAACGCAAAAATGCTAATTTTACTGAGGTGATAGATAAATCAAATTAAACAGTGTTTTTTGTTTTCATCATTTTATCGAACTGCGTCAGAAGGAAGGTAACGTTTTTCAAGATAATAATGTATGTATGTCTGTATGTATGTCCATTTATTTGGCACGCGCTACAGCCCAAACGGCTTGACGGGTTGTGACGTATGACATATTAGAATCGTCTCAATTTGCATAGTGAGTAACGCTATATAATTTTAAACACTGGCCCCTGGAAATAGAAGAAAAGGGGGGGGAGAACATTTTTTTTACTATAACGGCTATATGGATATCAAATGAAAGCTAGTAAATACTTTTTACTTGACTATTTTGACAAAAATAAAAAAAAACTTAAATTATTATATCAACATGAACTAAAATTTCGTTCTAAGCAGTCAGGTTTGCTGTTTTAATGTTTTAATGATTTAAATAGTTTTGAAACCGTATTAAAGCAAAACTACTGAATTTAATTTAAAGGATTAGTTTATGATATGATTTTAGAATTTATTTCGAAACCAATTTCTATCAAAATTATTGTTTTCAGGTATAACCTCTGTATGAAGTTGCTTGCAGATGTTAATTTGTCATCACATGAACTACATGCTTGTGTCCTATTTAATTTTGCTTAAAAAATCTCTATTAAAAATCATTAAAATTTCGAAAAGTATTTTTTTAACGCGGTCGCAACCGCAAGGCAAAACTAGCGAACGTTTAAAACCTAAAAAACGTAGGCTAGATATTTAAATAATCTATTATCTAAAAGCCAGCAAATCTAGAGTAGGTACAGGTAGAGCTTATGTATAATATATATATTTCAACTTATTTATGTGCGACGTAGCGTTATCTCTATCTGACGTTTATTAATCATTTAGATATAGGAGAGTAGGATTAGGAATTCGATTGTATAAAATTATCTCAAAAATAGCCAAGCTTCAAAACCTTAGCTAGAATCTAATAAAGTCGTTTTATTGCGGAAGGCTGTTGTAGTTTTTTGGTTCTTACCCACGAATCCTATCTATACTTACTTATATGTCGTCGTCAACTCATTACTGTCACACTGCTGGGCACGGGCCGTAATCTACCGCGATGGCAAAGTGCGCATTGGTAGACTTCTCACACCTTTAAGAACTATTTTTTTTTAGAACTCTCAGATGTGCAGGTTTCCTCACGATGTTTTCCTTCACCGTAAAGCAGTGATAATTAAATTCTA
>DWNE01002443.1:0-18851 GCA_018249875.1 Cecropterus toxeus | reverse complement strand
CACCTCCTTTGATTTTTCTGCACTTCCTTAAGGTTGACTGGCAGAAAATGCTATTAAGCAATAAGTCCGCCTTTTGTCCATTATTTTTTGTGGTCAATAAAGATTAAATAAATAAAACATATAGTATTTCATGGATATATTATTGTATGGTTGGCAACCTTAACTACAGGTACGATCAATCTGAGGAATAAGTTGAAATGTCTATAAGTATTTTTCTCTTACAACTCCGCTAGCCAGAATACAGCAGTGCATAACATAACATTACTGTTTTTAGGCAAAAATAGGTGTTCCCGTGGTATTTTCGCTTTAGGTTATTAGAAGGTATGGTAGTTAATAGGGAAATAAGGATGATAGATACTCATTACCCAGGTACCCCGTCAACAAATAAGGTACAAATAGTTGTGGATTTAATGCTTAATAATTGCATTTCTCAGATCTAGAGCGATGTTGTAATACCAGATACCAGATATTGACTAAAGAATTTTAAGTGTCATTTACAGTGTCTGCGGTGAAACTATTTGTCTTAATTTAGATGTTAGGTTTTCTGCAATGGAAGCAGCGAACGAGTCTTCAGGTTCATCTGATATGCGACGGTGTTGTCAAGGTTGTTCCATGGCCAAAATACCAAACTTTAAAACCCTCAGAACTTAGTCTAAATTATAACTTGTCGTATGAGTTATTTTAGTTCCTTCAAATTAAAAGGGAAAATGTTATACATCTCTGTTATAACGTGTCGCTTATCGTCAGTCGTGGTCTTTATGATCGTGAGTTGTAAGGAGCAAACAATCGTTGCCGGTTGTTATAAACAATCCCCATAAGCAAAAGACAGTGCATGCATAAGTTCCTGCCGAAGCACCTTAGCTATATTTTATGCAAGCTCGACTCGATTCAATATCGCATGGGCTGAGCTCCTACAGCCCTTTGTTTTCCCATTATCCATAAAATTTTACGCGCACTCGACACCGCTACGGTACATTTTCGAAATATTGCTTTCGTATCTCCCATAAAGAATTATTCCTCGTAAAAGCTGTACCGGTTATTTACTGGTGAGATCAAAATATAATATATTTAAAAGTAATTTGTGTTATTACTTGAAATTATTTTAACAATCATATTCTATTTATTGTTATTCTGTCAACTATGTGCCAAAATTCAGCGAAATCAGACCTGTAGTTTTTGCGTGAAAGTTTTGCACAGGTTTTTCGTGTTTATAATATTTGCAACAATAAAATTTGTTTCAATCGATATGTTATAGCAGAAATAATGCCTTTGAATTAATGTTTCGACTATTAATGATATTCTCTGTAACTCCGCAAGTCTTTCTCTTATATACTAGTGTAAAATAAAGAATATCATGATCACGATAATTAATATTCCAAAAGACATTGTGAAATGTACAAAACCTTACAGACACAGTTACTTATTCCTAGCCGCAAAATGGCAAAGCCATTAGCAAAATTCTGGTAAATACGAACTGAGACCGCATAATTCTCGCTCAGGTTGGGCACACCATAATTCGGTCGGACATTAGATTAGTCATAAATCGCACGAATGCGATGAGCTAACCGTGGCCCACTTTCCATCTAGCGGTCAGCGGACCAAAGGTCGTTCATTCATTCGCTAACCCACGAACGACTGGCGTTCACGAGATACCATTCACTTGTCCGTGTCGTATCGTAGTCAACCGGACGGAAACATTCTAATAGTTGTTTATCTACTGCGAAAAACGAAGACATTAAAATTAAATTAAAGACATTCAATTATTTAAATGGTGGTAGAGCTCTTTATGGGTCAACTTGGGAAGCACCACCGCCACACCTATTTCCGCCTAATAACAGCAATGTTAGGTATTGCTGTGTTCTGCGGTTTAAAAGGGGTCATATGGGAGATATACTTATCCAAAGCGTTCCAACTTAGTCCTCAGGGGTAGCAACGCGTTTGTGGTTGACCTCAGGTAAGTCCTATCTTGTCTGGGATCGATCACAGATGTCTATTGGCGGCAGTGGCCACTTACCATCAGGTGGACTGCATGCTAGTGTGCTTGCTACTTTCATATTATAAAAAAAGTGAAAATATATACCTACCCCAACATTAGTTCTCGATGTTAAACTTTCGTACTTCCGACGTCTACGTCGAAAAAGCAATGATAATAAGGAAATAATTATAGCCACTGTCCTTTGAACAATTCCGCAGACGCAATAGGAACGTAAAACTTACCTACTTTATCGATACTTAACCCTAGCGCATTTCCTGTCCGGACCAAGTCGATTAGTGCTAATAGATGTGAAGACTCCTTTGCTTGGAGTTTCGGAATACACATGATTTGAATATTGAACCGACACCGGTGTTAATGATGATGACACACAAAGACGAATACACAAACACCCAGACCCAGAACAGAAATCTAAACTCATCATCAAGATGCCTGTCTGGCCGGGAATCGAACCCGGGTCCCACTGCGCGTTAGATCGGTATTGTAAAATATGATATGAACATACACGAGTTATGCGGGTTTTTTGAATTTTTTCGTGCAACTATCTTTCAGTCTTTTGTGGATACATTGCCAAATACTTTAACCGTACAACTAAACAGTCGTTCTTCTAAAAGTCGCATATATGCGCCGGGCCAACATGACGGTACTCCTTGACAACTGAATAAAGACACGGCGCTCGCTGTCGTGTCGAACAAGACATAGGTGTGAATTATTTACGTCCATCCCTTTTTGTCTCGTTAAAGTGTGCTCTGGCCTCCGCCCTTTGTTCTATGGCAAACAGTGTCAGATGTCAGCACATAATGGGCCATTGTGCTCGGTATCCGGGCCGGCTCACATTCTGACGCGGTCGATCGTTACAATTAAATGTATTTACCACTTAAGTAATGATTGAGATAAATTTAAACTGAAGTATAGCATAAAGAGTAGTTTCAAATTGCATTTTTTCGTTCCTGTACTAATTCTTCGCTACTTCTATTTGTAGTATAGTGTATATAAGAAATAGAGGACGTTCAACTGACCAAAAAATAATATACTTGGTTCATATTATTCATGTAGTGCGACCTAAATAAATTTCTTTACAACTATTCTTTAAAATGTTATTGAGACAAAACTGTCTGTAGTTTTTTTTATACCATTGGTTGAGAAACTTACTAGGGTGTTTTAATTTTCGACCGAGATTGAATTGCAACCACTCAGAAGTGACCGATAAAAACTACTTACTTTACTACAAAGAAGACTTCGAATAGGTCGTGGTTCTATGTTCGTCTGTATGTATTTTTTGTTGAAATATACGTATGCGATGTTATTGTGTTTTAATTTATACTATGCTTTTTGATATGTACTGTAATTTTATATCGTATGGTAATGTAAAAATTAAATGAAGTATTTTCTATGGTTTTCAGGGCTCCCGAGATCCTTATGGGCGCGAACCACTACACGGCGGCGGTGGATGTGTGGTCGGTGGGATGTATATTTGGCGAACTTCTCGGTAGACGCATTCTCTTCCAAGCGCAGACTCCAGTACAGCAGGTACCCCAATAAAGGATTAAGTGATTTGAACACTTATTGTGCTAGCATGCACACCCCTCCACGTAAACGCAAGAATTGTCAGAGATTGTCGGTGGTAACTTCTCCACTGAATTTTATTTCAATCGTGTTTGACAAAAAAAATTAGGATATCATCAGGTAGATCCGATAGGATAGAATCAGCATGGTTCGAGCGTGGAACTACCACGGTCATATTGATTTCTAGTGAGCAATACTTCTACGTTTCAGTGGAATGGCGCGGCGTAGCGGCCAGTCTTTTTTCCCTAACACCCGTTTTCCCTAACAGTAAACCATCTGAGATCATATCGGATATAGAATCTGTTCTATATATGCAGATGTTTTGGATACAGGTCGTATTCATTTTCGTATATATCTTTATAAAAATAAGGATTTTGTCCAATCAATACTAAACACATACATAAAGTATCAAACCATCATCACAATTATTTTATTAAATAAAACATTTGGATATTTTTATGTAAGTTTTGTAGTGTGATCTACAGTACATTTCCCTCGCACTTCCAGTTGGAGTTGATAACGGAGCTGCTGGGCACGCCGTCGCTCGAGGACATGCGTCACGCGTGCGCGGGCGCGCGCGCCCACATGCTCCGGCGAGCGCCGCGCCCGCCCGCGCTCGCGGCGCTCTACACGCTCTCCGTGCAGGCGACGCACGAGGCGGTGCACTTGCTCGCGCAGGTTCGTTGCGAAGTTGTTTCTGTGTGTCTTTAGTACTTTTTGTTGACGAATCTTTAAAAGTATTATTTTAGACCTTTTTTGTGACGATGGAAAACCTTCAAAATGTACACCGAAGCCTTGAAGAGACTCCGGGTTATTTGGGATGTTTACCCACTAAAAGCCCCTCGTTGGCCTTCTTCATTGCTTGTATTGCACTCCGGATCTCCAATGGAACGCCCCGGTGGCACTTAACGCGTCGCCCCTCACGGGCTCATCTCTTAGGGGACGTGTAACTGTCCTCCTGCACTTCCTTCGTCGTTCGTCCTTCCGGTGTCTATGACAACATGCAGCTCGAGCTCATTCGAGCTCACACTCTTGCCGCCTGCAACCTCAGAAGCCCCCTTTTTAATCGCCTCTTACCACAGGTAGGGTATACCGTAGCCGTTTTCTACTCATTGTCTACATGCTTTAGACCTATTCTTTGATAGAAACCGTCAAAAGGCACAAGCGTGCCTTGATAGAGACTTGGTTATGTGAGATTTTTACCGTACTAAAACGCTCTTGATCACTCTACTTAGCGCCAAGGAAGTCCTCCTTGGTGCTATGTAGATGCCAAGATCTCCAACGGAACGTAACGGAAGTTCTCTGAGTATCGCCCCTATAGTGTACTCTCCAGGAGAGCATTTTACTATACCCCATAGTCGGGTGCTCACGACAGTGTTAGATCAAACATACCGTTGTACTTCGCGGAATCACTGGCTGAGGATATCGTAGTTCTATTCCGGCTCCGAGATTACAGAGGCAATTGCGTAGACACATGGACTGTTTTGTTCTGAAGGTAGGGGTGGTTTAGTCTCATAAAGTCTCCGTCGCAGAATGACTTTTTTTTTTTTTTTATAAACAAGAAGTAACAAACGAGCCACAGCCCACCTGATGGTAAGTGGTTACTGCCGCCCATGGACTTTTGTAAGCAACTTCATATAGAACAGGGGTTCCTACTCCCGAGGACTGAGATGGTTTCCTCATATAAAAGTGAGCCGGCAAGCACACCCTTCCACCGAAACGCAAGAACTGCTTCACGCTAGAAATAGGTGCGGCGGTGGTACTTCCCCGGTCGAACTACATTGGTTCTACCACCTGGCATGTTATGCAGATTACAATTTGCAGTATAAAAGTTTTACAATGAGACGTTTTATATTGTTGTTAAATAACTCTTTCTGTGTCGTAAATTCATATATTTATTAATGTGTATATTTCATTTCATATACATATATTATATGTTAAAATTTGTTTATAAATTTGTTTTAATGTTGTAATAAAAGAATTAAAATTTAGTTTATAATATTAAAAGTTTTATCGACTTTGAAATATCTTCCAACTCATTTGTAGTATTTGTAAAACTAACCAATTTTTTAATTTAGCAACTCATTACATTTCAATGTCTTAAACTTGTCGTAGTAGTCAAGGCTAATAATAATGGTGCATGAAGAAAACTGGCGAGTGCCGAATAAAGAAGAAAGAAGTACATCAAATGCCATCGTGCAAGAAAGCTATGGCGTGTGCCTCTGTAAAGGATGTTTGTAATGAGCCCGCACTCCGTAGCTTTCTAGCAAGGTGACACTACTCTGCGTGCACATCTACATCTATATCTGCGTGTATATCTGCGTGTATATCTGCGTGTACATCTGCGTGTATATCTGCGTGTATATCTACGTGTACATCTGCGTGTATATCTACGTGTACATCTGCGTGTATATCTACGTGTACATCTGCGTGTATATCTACGTGTACATCAGCGTGTATATCTACGAGTACATCTGCGTGTATATCTACGTGTGTATATAGAAATTTGGAATGAAGAAGAAATCTGGAACAATATAAGTATTGAATACAACTTGAAACGTTTGTAGTAAGACATGTCGCACAGTTAGGACGAAATTGATATCACTCAAATTTTGGGTAAATTTAGTTAAATAATTAATTGAAACTACTCCTAATAACGTAATTAATTAAAAAGTGACGCTTCATTTAAGAAAAGGAAATATATAAATATTTCGTCCCTTTGTTAGCAGCGCTTTAGGTAACTCTAATAACTGCGAACATAATTTTGTTACAACTAACACAAAATGTAAATTTCGCATCAGGTCTTTATTTTGTTTGTGCGATGTGTGGCTACGAATTTTTATATGTATTAATTTATTCATTGTTACTATTTTTATCTCCTGACGCTGGACGTAATTGGGTGAGGTATGTCCACTTGAAACCACGAATTGAGATTTTTATCGATGTGGCAGAAAGAAATAAGATGAGTCATTTTGATTTTTGAAGATTCGTCACTATGATGTGGATAAATATGTCGTTATTTATTTTAGCATTGTCTCACTATAGTTGATTCATTTGTTTGCTTAAATTTTGTTGATTCTATGCAAATAAATAAATATATGGAGATTTATTTGTAAGTTGTAAGTGTATCATAACACAAAATACCTTTGAGTTTCTTATGGTAATTGTAATTTTTTTCCATGCTTAATTTATGTATATGAAGATTATTATACAATTATTATTTAAATCTTCTTACTAAAACTTACATAACATGATATTTCTCGTCAAACATGCCATTGAAAACAATGTAATGTCGCAACTTCTTTAAGTTTGTATTGAGTTCTAATACCTTGTGTTACTTAACAATACGGTCCTTCACGTTGTTATGTTATGTTATATACCTATATTATACAATGTGCCTTTTATGTGCTTTTTTTGAAGACCCGCGTGGTGGAGCGGTCACCATACTGGTCTGACGCGCAGTGGGTCAGGGGTTAGATTCCCGGCCAGACAGAAATATGAATGAGGAATTTAGATTACTGTTCTGGGTCTGGGTGTTTGTGTATTCGCCTATGTATGTCTATGGCACCCACGACACAGGAGAAAATCCTAGTGTGGGGCTATGAGTGTAGAAAGCGTGTGTTGTGTTGTTATGTTATATGCCTATATTATACTAATTCGAATTATATCAGTTCAATGATCACCGAACACCATCGATCAACCTTGTAAAAACTTTTATTGTACTCATGTTCCACTAATAAAAATGATTTGATTTGATTTGATTTGATTTGATCAATCGGCGTCCCCAGATGCTGGTGTTCGATCCGGCGAAGCGCATATCGGTGGTGGACGCGCTGGCCCACCCGTACCTGGAGGAGGGCCGGCTGCGGTACCACTCGTGCATGTGCAAGTGCTGCTACAGCGCGCCGCCCGCCGCGCGCCACTACTCGCCGGACCTCGAGCCCGTCGCCCCGCACGCCTTCCACGACGGCTGGGAGAGGAAGCTCACGTCCGTTCATCAAGTCAAAGGTATTTTGGTTGTATGTGTGTGTGTGGAGAGTGGAGGGTCGCGTGCAAGTGCTGCTACAGCGTTCAGTTCAGTTTAAAGGTTGGGTGTGTTCGCGTGCATCAAGTCAAAGGTATTTTTAAAGGGTTGGGTGTGTATGTGTGTGTGTGTGGAGAGATTGTCGCGTGCAAGTGCGTTCAGCGTTCAGCGTTCAGTTCAGTTTCAGCGTTTAGCAACACTAATTTTATCGTTAAATGTTCGTCTGGTCGAAAATCGAACTCGATATCTACTGGGTGACAGACCAGTTAATCTTTCTGCTATTGCGACCAAACTTGCTAAACGCTACTGTGTTCTGGTCTGAAAAGTGGTTTTTTATTTGTAATATGAAAGTAACAAAATCGAACGAATAAAATCAGTCTTACTTGAGGTTAGCCAAAGATGCGTTCCTGAGTTGGAACACATAGGATAAGTATGTGTCCGTCACCACACCCTTCAGACAGAACACTACAGCGCTTAATACTGCTATAAACATGCCTCTAGACAGAAATAGGTGTAACGTGGGTGCTTCAGATATCTAACAAGTATGTTTGTGTATGTTACAAAAGAGTTTATTTAGACGCGCTTATCTCAGGAACTACTGACTCGAAACAATATTTTTATGTTATTGAAGAAGGCGGTAGGCAATATAACATCACGCAAAGTTTATTTCTATGCAGTCGCGGGTGAAACCGCGGTACATAGCTAGTATTATAGTTAATGGGACATCTTAATACGAAGTCCACGCAAGATTTAACCACGACCCTATCTCAATTCCAGAGGAGATACACAAGTTCATAGCGGAGCAGCTCCAAACGTCCCGGGTGCCTTTATGCATCAATCCACAATCGGCGGCGTTCAAGAGCTTCGCAAGGTAAGGCGCCGCCACCAACAACCAACCGCAACCAACCGCAACCAACCGACACTAGGTGAATTCTTTGCGATACGTAACCTAACCACGCTCAGCCATAGCGACCACCCCGCACCCATGATGGGCCACGCCAATCCCCCGTTGCGTATAGACAACACGGATATCCCGCTGCGTGTAAAATCTTTGTACGCGATCGTGTCATTTTTTTTAGAACTTTCGATTACGAGTAGGTCTGTCTGATGCCATTTTCAGCATTACATCTGTTGTGCGCTACATTTGAAGTTTCATTGTTATTCGAGTAGACGTAGTGTACTTTCGTATACATTAACATCACGCTATGAATTATCAAATTTGCCGTGTTGTCTACACGTCACATGTTGTAAATAAAAATTGGGAAATTAAATTGATAATATCAGATTAAAACCAAAACGGTCATCACAACTACGTGTGGCACGGTGCGATCTGTTAGTGTGTGCACGTATGTGTCCACGGCCTTACTTTACCTTGCATTTACCTTAAATGTACCACGTGTCAAGCAACTCGACGCGTTCGATGTTAGAACTTAAATTAGCATTAGGTGGTCGCAGAAGTTAGCCTATGTCGATATCCCGCCTCCCCTCCCCTCCCACACCGCCTTCAGTAGTTTTGTTTTGCAGTGTAGGTAACAGTACTTTTGTGCCTTTTTTTTGTTTATTAGTAACATTAACTTACGCGTCAACGGGCCGACTTTGCCGACGCCCGTACTGTGCATGGGTTTACGATTTTGTTTTACTCCGTTTAATTTCACATCCCTCGCTTCGGATCGCCGTTCACTCGATCATACCGCAGAACTGCTGTTATCAGGCAAAATCAACCCTCTTGAAATGGTGGTGTCTTCCACGCTTCTCCGTAGCACCGCTGGTGACGAGAGTGTAGTTGTAATAACGTTCTGCTTTTTTTCTGTGTGTTTGCGGCAGCTCTAGAGCGAGTTCGAAAGCAAAAGTTTGTTCCCCTTTCAAGACTGCAGCAAAAATACTACTGCTATCGCCGGTGATATTTCTGTGCGCTGCGTAGCCCCAGCCAGTAAGCGCCTCACCGCACGCCATACTTGTTGTCCATCCACTATTAGATTGCGCGGACGCCGCTCGACATAGCAACATATTTATATGAAAATACAATCCCACGATTAAATTGAAATGTAATTTATTCAAAAATGCTTCATGCGTAACCTTTTTTAGTCATCAATCAAACTAAACAGTCAAAGGAGCTAATGGAGCGCAAGAAACTTCATATTACTTACACAAAATAAATAAAACATACTAAATGTGAGACAGTGTACAATGAACATCGTGTACATTTTTTTTTTTATCGAAATCAATACTGCTAATCCTCAACATGAACTTTAACACGCTCTTAGGAGTGGCGGAAAAGGTAATTCGAGGATGACTTCGCTTTTAAAAAGACAAAGTCTTATCACCATAAACTATTTACAAATAAAATTTGAATAAAGTTCTACAAGAACAAATAAAAAAAAGTACTAATAATTATTCATTTATATTCATAAAATTTACCAGTGGAGGGAAAGAGGGATAAAATGTTAACCTCTGGTAATAATTATATTAATAATATTATGTGTACTGTTGCATTGTCGTGCGGCGTCGTAATTTCAAAAGGGTTGATCATTTGGATAGCTCGCCCCGCCCCCTCCGGTTCGGTTGCAAACGTTGCAATGCATGCGTCCCATTTTGTTTGTTCCTCACCATTTTTTTACTTACGATTGGTATATGATAGCTAACTTGCATTAAATTATAAAATTATGATTAATTGAAATGTTATATATTGTTGCTGGAATATAAAATATTATTGACTGATGCTAAAACATTAGCAACAACGTGTTTGACAATGTTGCAACTTGAACAAATAAGTTTATCATTGCCGCAACGTTACCTGCAACAAATTTGATTGTTGTTGGAACATTAACTGAAATTTTGTTGTTGGAATATTAATAAAAATGTTAACTATTAATTTTTTACGCTATTCCACGCTGACGTTGAATTTAAAACGAAACAAAACATAAATGATATACAGTTTGATATTTCAAGCTAAACTTAATAATATGATATTTCAAACATTTTTTAAATAAAGGGCTTGTTAAAAGAGTTGCTATCATGTACCCAATCAAATTTAATTTTTCCGAAAAAGTAAGCAGTATACGTCAACATAGAATGTTTTGGGCGACGGCTTGACTCCGAGTGAATGTTATTGTGGGCCAGACTGTCACAGCTGATTATGGATCGAAAATTCCCGAAAATGTATATTCCCAGTAATATACTTTTCGGGAATTAAACGTCATTTTCCGTTGTGTCAATGTAGTGCATGCGTAGATACAGTGAGCACTATGCCGAGCACTTGGTTGTGGTGATTTTTTTTAATTGTTTCGATCATGAAGTAGTTAAATGAGTAGAGATTTGATTTGTGATGCAGTTTTGCCGTTGATGCTCTATTTTTATTGATATAGACAGTTGGTTTTAAATTCGGATTTCAAAATTGATAATTGAATATGCATGATCCAACATTTCTATTGGTGCGTTCGATTGAATCGAGGGTTATACGAATGCTTTACTGATAAATGAATTTAATTATAGTATAACAGGGCTATAAGATGTCCTTGCGGCATATTTCTGAAAATTTGTAAAATTTTTTGCGGGCCAATGTTTATTGCATGCGAAAAATCTTTGCGTTTACTTCGAGAAAAAATATAAAAATGAGGAAACAAAAATAAATTCCATTCATATTCTTTTATTGTAATCGAGACAATAATCTGCTTGGTTAAAAATTTAAAGCAATTCAAGCTAACGTACGTAAAACTCACTACATCATGGGAATCATGTAAATTGTCTGGATGGTTAAATGTTCAAAGCATTTCGTATGAAAAGTAAAATTCTCTTTGTAAAGTATGAAAATTATTTGGCGATGCACATAAAATTTGCTTAATCATGAGAATCATGAAAATAGTCTGGGTAGTTAAATGTTCAATGCATTTTCTATGACAACTTTTTTATCATGACCATTATGAAAATTGTCTTTGAAGAAAAACTTGTTAAAAAATTTCGTATGAATCGTAAAAATCTCTTTGTCATGGGAAATATAAATATTGACCGGGGACATAAATTTTCAAAGAATTTCGCATGAAACCTAAAATTCACTTTGTTAAGTATGAAAATTGTCTCCGAAGATAATTTTTCAAAGCATTACGTACGAATCGTTTAAAAACTCGTTCGCGACAAGCACGTATACCCTCGGCGCGGTCGTCCGCCCGTGGCGTGGGTGCGGGCAGCCCGCTCGCCGGCCACGCTCTAATCGCGCGCGACACGCGGCCTTGCAGCTCGACAGTCGCGCACCCGTCCGAGCTGCCGCCGTCGCCGCACCAGTGGGAATGACGCGCGGGCGCGCGCGGCCACAAGCGACGCGCACACTACGCTGACACGCGATAGTCGGGACGTCGTCGCTTTAGAACCTCCTGTGTGACATCATTTTTAAGCACGATAGCAAATGTCTTGAGGATTATTCAACCTTTTTTGAATAACAGTTAAATAACCGGTTGAAACTGAATCGCAAGCAAACGATTTGAGAAACTAATCAGCAAGATAGCAAATGTCTTGAGGATTATTCAACCTTTTTTTGAATAATAGTTAAATAACCGATTGAATCGCAAGCAAATGACTCGATAAACGAATCAGCAAGTTAGCGAATGTCTTGAGGTATATTTCAACTTAATTGTTTTTTTAAATAACTGGTTAAAACTGAAGATAATAAATGACTTATGAAATAGTAGGACTTATGTTTTAATAACTGTTGAATAGCGCATTGAATTTTTAGATAGAAAAGCATCTTGGGATATCTCAAGACTTTCAACCGTTTATTGAATAACTGAATAATTGAGACAGCGATATATACAGTAATAAATCGTAAGACATTTAACCTTTTTTTATATTATATTAACGTAAAATAATTCAATACAAAAATATTACAATAGATATTCGACAATTGACAAAAGTAAAAAAACATTTCCAATCAAATAATATTTCGAAATTAGCTTAAAATAACATATACATATATCTATACGTAAATCTATTAAGTATTTTTTTACTCTTAGCCAAACAAATAGAATTCATTTAGATTCGTATCGAACATTCATAGTTAGTGACGTAAACTCATAGAATATTTTTTCAGTGGTTATCTATTTTAACGCTGAAAAAACATATTTACATATTCATCTTGCGTATGTTATAAATTAATGGGGGATATATTAGGAATTATTAGAAATACGTTCTTTGATAATAATGTCGCACAGGAGGTTTTAAGTTTGCTACGACGATAAGGCAGTTTATCTTATGCTGGCGCGTTCACAGCACTTACACAGCGTTTTGAAAATATAAAAAGTTGTGTAAAAATTCAATACAAAACACAAATACATGCGTCTTGTAAATATGTTAAATTATCAAGAGCTTACAAAACACGCTGTTATTCATACCATAAACAATGTAGCGAATAGCGAACAGTATTTGTCTCTGTCGCGCTTATAAGAGTGTGCGAGTGCGAAAGAGATGGAGTATATTTGAAGTGTGACGTCATAAAGTATGTATGTGTACGTGCCAGCTTTAGATGAATAACTTATACACGATAATTTATGTCGCCGTTGAAAGGAATCGCACCAGTTGTATAATCGTTGTTGACAATGAAGAAACAATTTGTTTTAATACATTTTCGCTTAAAAATTGCTAGTGATTAAAAGATTATTGATAACAATATTTTCTGGATGCATCGACAATGTTATTATGTTTTTGTGACGTATATTTTCGATGAATATATTTGTCAATCGCGATTATATCGACGTCGAATTGTATCGTATATGACAGCTTATAATATACACTTCAATACGCATATAGGACATACCTAGATAAATATACGCTTAGTTTACTTGCAACTTATTTGACAAATGTTCTTTTGCAAATTCAGTTATATATGTTTATAACTAATTTCGTACAAGAAATGATAAAGATTATCAATATTATACGTACTGCATTTGTGGTAAATTTACTGGAATGCATAATTCCATTGTGTTTAATAAATGTTGTACTTAAAATCGTGTTTTATGTATTACACCTACACATTGTACGTTTTTACATGTATATTATTAAATAATTATTTACTTCCTCCTATATTTATTACGTAGGTATGTTTTATTTGTATCAGATACTTATAAACATATATTTTATTATATTGTAACGTGTATAAGTATACGCTGTCATATGATGGTATAACATGCATAAGTGCGTAAGGCGACTAATGCAGATGACTTTTTTAAAATCTGTGCTGATATATTCTTTCAATTACATTACGACACATAATGTTAAGTTCAGTGTCATTGTATTATCATACCTTTTTAGATGTAAGTACATGTATAATTGTATACAACAAATCTTAGTGAATATTAAAAGAGATGAATTAAAAAATTACAAAATGTATAACTTAAAAAAAACATGTATAAAACGATTATAATTTAATTTTTATTGAATGTAATCTTCAATATCAGCACAGGTGTACTTTAAAAAAAAAAGATATTTTTACATGTGTTTCATTATGATACCGGTGAGCGTGATTTCCGACAATTATTTTTATTTCAACAGAAGCATTGAATTATTTTAATTTTGTGTTCAGCACGCAAGGTTTATTCTGCTCTTTTTGCAAGAAGTTCAAATAATACAATTAAATAATTAAAAAAAAAAATTCAAAGCGAAATGAAAATTAAAATTTTCACACTTATTCATCGTGTGAAAATAGCAGAAAAAATGTTGCTTGGAATTTAATTTTTTGTATTACTTAAATTTATGTAAAATGATTTCATTTCTTCGTTTCCTATATTATTACAATGTTATTTTGGCTCACCTAGAATATATCTAGAATAAAAAAAACCTATTTGTTCAACGTGTACCGTATTATACCTCGTTAGAGTGATATTTGTGATGTGTTTAAATGGAATGCCTTCATACAATAATAATAGTGTATTACATAGTGAAACAGTGAGCAAAACAATTGTTAATAGAGAATACATTGTATATTATAACATTTTTATTAGAGTGACATTTCTATAAATTGTTCTAGTATAATTACGACAAACTCGAAATAGTGGAAGGTATGTAGAATTAGTTATTGTAACCGTGATTTATTAAATTTTGTTGTTTATTAGAGTAATAGGAAAAATACACACAATTTTTATACCTAAGACTCTTAATGTGAATTTGTTTGTCTCTGGCAGATTTGACCCGTTTTTTTTTGACAACAACGGGAATACCTTGTATTCGTGCGATGTTTATCGCTTTGTAAATATTTGTACTGTACGAAAAATAATCGTTTAGTTACGGAGACGTTAAGAACATTTTAAATTAATTTGGGTATATTTCATTTTTACTATATGAGGTGTGAACCAAAAATTATTATCGTACATTTTCCTTTGTCGTAAACGTGTTTAGGTATTGTGTGATTAGTTTAGTGGAGTCGGTTCGGTTCGGTGTGTATATAGGATTAAGATTTGAATCGGTGTGAAATGGACATAGATGGGGATTGTCAGTGTCGAATGAACCGCTCTTGTAGCGAGGAACCAATGAGAATACAACGAAACCATTTAAGGATCACGCAGGCGAAGCGTTGGGTGCGGTTATAAACATCCGTACAGCTTGTATTTCTTACGCTTAGGTTATAAATAAGCTGTGGTTATGTCGAGATTGGATTTGTATAACCGCACCCTAAAAGTGTAATTTTAATGTTAGCAACCGCGGTCAGCGACTGCGACAGACGACCACGACTGGGTCGTGCGACTCACTGTTAAGTATGAATTCATCTGAAGCATTAAACAATGAAAGTGATCGTGTCGCCTATAAGCCACGCCCCCACAGCTCGTTTTACGCATAACGCAGTGCTACTAACTTGGTAGTTTCCTCCCTAAATTAAGGGTCCTTTTTCATTTAGGGATTTTTAAGGGGTAAAAAATTTTAGGGGGATAAAATTACTTTTACTTAATACATCATACAGATAAACAATAATTGCTTTTAATTAATACATTATACAGATGTAATAGCTTCTAGCCACGTGTTGTTCTTCGTCAAATAGTGCAAATTAATTGAGACCATTCTTTGATCCGGGCGACTTTTTTATGTCGTTAAATGTTGAATCAAATTGGGTGTATTCAGTTGAAATAAGTTTTAATTTTTTTAAGGGGAAAAGCTTTTAAATAGTTAGCAACACTGGCACGACCCATCTAAATTTACGTTTAACAGTGAGTCGCACGACTCGGTCTCGGTCATCTGTCGCAGTCGTCGGTCGCGGTCGTCAACATCGAAATTATACCTTAACGCAGGAACGGTAAATCGGATGATAATAACGTTTAAACTAAAATAGAACGGCAATCGGCCTTAGTATAAAAGGCATGCTTAGTAGCACTTAGTAGTTACTTTTCATTTACGATTTCATCGTTTGTTCTTATAAGTAGCTAATTTTCTATAGACACTATAGATATTGTTTCGTTCATGTTCTCGAACATTTGACGTGTATCTATGCGCGATTTGTATTAGGCGTTATTTTATAAATGCGTATAGAACGATGACGTGAATATAGAATAATTTATTATTATGTCCTTTAACGTAGACCGCGTACACAGCCCTTAGTACGAGTTTATCAAAACGATCACCACTTACGTTTTCGCCCACACATCGCAATGTAGATTGTAAACGTGCTATGTAAAGTCGAAAACGTGGACGTTGATCGTTTTGGGGAAAGCGTTCTCGTACTAAGGGCACAGATTGTATCGTACTTAATAAAAGTTGCGAAAACAACTTAGAATCTCGACGGCTATATTTGTACGCGGCTTTCTATCCGACAACCGATGTAGGTATAATACAATAAAATAAGCTTACTTCTAAATAAACACCATTGTATGTAACATCGACTGAACATTTTTACATAGTTAGGTTAGATAGTTTTTAGATTTAACGAAACAAATACTAATTTACATTATACACGACAACGGATGGATATTAATGATAGACAAGATAATATACTTATACATACATATACGCGTACTGTCGTTGCAGTAGTGATATATTGTATAGATGTGTTTGTAAATGTAACGAGTATCTACACGTTTATTTTGAGCATTTATAGTTATATTAGAACTAATGTGTGTTAGTGTGCGTGACTACGGGATACTTCACGCTTTGTCGGATCGCTTCGGTATTGGCAGGGGATGAAAAAATGCGGTTTTCGCGCTCCAAATCATGTCGGATGCGTTTAGACTATGCAATGCTAGAAATTTATTTGGTGTAGTGGCTGAGCTATGCGGTGTGTGTCGGTATGTTTCGCAAAATACATCAATCTTCTAGACTTTTTAAATGCCTTCTAGTCACTTATGGAAACGAAAAGAGTTTTGCTATTCTTCATTAAAAACACATTAAAATCTATATAAAAAAATAGCGCCAATAGTTTAACTCTGATCTGTCAACATCATATAACATTAATAGCAATACACGAAAACGAAACCTGACGAGCGTTCCCAATGAGTCTGATCCGGTGCGATCCGAAAATGTGTAGACAGCCCCCGAGATAAATGTGTTAATTGGCGATTTCAAAATGTTCCATTGTATTGTACGTATGTTTCAAAATTGATGTTTCGACTTTCGTTCGAGTAGAATTCGATAATACATCACGCTCCTAACATATTAATTAGCATAGAGAGACTTTGTGTGCGTGTCATGAGACGTCGTAGCCTTAAAACTAGTTCAAAACTATATAAAATATAATAAAAAATAAAAAAATGTAAATAAATGAATTGCGTAGTATTAATGTTAGGATCTAGTATCGTTTGGGATGTAAGCCGTTGTAGAGACCCGTTGGTGTATCTTTTTTCATTTAACTAAAGAACCTTCGTCGTAAACGTTAAGATTTATATAACAGTAACTTTGAAATGATAAAGCAAAATAAAATCAAGATTTCGTTTTTTTTTTACAATTTGATCTAATTTTACGTTGTTACGTGTCATTTTCTTAATTAATGTTTTCTGTTTCGAAAACCGAGTTTAAAAAAGTCAATAATTACATAAAAATTAGTAATGGATTTTGTAAATAATTCAATTAATTTAGACAATTGTTTGATTAAAATTTGTTCAATGGTAGAAAATGAATGTTGGTTGTTTATCGCAATAACTCCTACTATTTAATTTAAATTGTTATTTTTTTGATTTTTAACATATTTTCTTAACTACTATACTTATTCCGACTTCGTTAGAAAGACTTCATGCTCTTTCGTTACTTCATCCCTATAAAAGGCCCATCAAAATGGGGTAGTTTCTGTTTTTTCGTTTCTGCCTATTACGACTCGGTTTCGTTAATAGAACATTATTCGTCACGAATATTTGTTATGACAAAAAAAAATAGTCGAAGTGTGTACCAACATTTGGGTCTAGTATTCGGTATTCGCCGTACGTTTAGGTAGCGTTCAGACTCGGCAATAGTAGGTATGTAAATAATAATGATTAGTTGTGTAATTCGCATTAAATGTTGCCGCAGCGATAAATAATTTCTCAACACGCTTCTTATTTTTATATAAATGTACGTATTGCGTTTCCAGACTTTCAGAGATCTCGTATAGGTATTTTAATTTAAGTACACGATTATTGTTCATTCAGTTCACAAGTGATCTTTAGTTTTAAGTTTAATTGCGTCACGATTGTATTTCTTTTTTTGTAACACGCGCACTGAGCTGATGGGACGGTTTACGTATTCGAAGTTGTACTATAACAATCGCGCGATTTGAAACGCGTCAATCGCATAGTGCGTAAACGGCCTTATCAAGCCGGATGCTTCACTTTTATAGTTATATAAGTACCTTAGCTATTATGCACACTCGAATGTTCACAGAGGCACGTATAGACTATACACCCTGAGTTTTCTTGTAAATATTAGTAAATAACGCGATAAGACTTTAGTTTATATAATTATAAGATGCCTCTGTCCTTTTTTGGGTTCTTTGACCATCCAATTTATTTTGTATGTAATTTTCAAGTATAGAAAAAAGCAAAAAAAAAAGTACGAGAAAGTATACTTACTTAATGTAATAATAAGCTATGTTTTATTTCCAGTCGTAATGTAAATAGCAAGTACTTCGTGCACTGATAGTCTCATTTAAGTTAATTTTACTTAGGTATTGATATCAAATGGCTGTATTGATTCTCTTTATGTGACGCCCAAGACACAATGTTCAATATAAGACTTAGTATCGAATGTTCGGTTTGAATTAAGGGAACGTACTGAAATCACGTGACCTATTATCCCCCTCCCCCTCCTTCCTTCGTGACCATCCTTAGTATC
>DWNE01002442.1:0-18851 GCA_018249875.1 Cecropterus toxeus | reverse complement strand
CGCGACTCGGTTCCCCCGCAACGTAAGAACTGCGTCACGCTAGAAACAGGTGTGGCGGTGGTATTGCCCCGGTCGAACTACATTGGTTCTACCACCTGGCAAATTCGGCTTATTAACTGCAGAATTATATTTATTACACTGTGTTTACGATTTCGCAGAAAACATTGTTATTATTTATTCAAATAATTGTATAACTCTAACGTTTGGGAGTTGTGATACAAGTGCGGTCAAAATAATAGATGGAATCGGTAAATAATTGGGCTCAGCGTCGTTACCGGAAATCGGTCCGTATATCAACCAGGACATTGGATTAATTGCAATCTCTGATATAGATAAGGTAATGACAATGAGTGATTTGGTGGAATTTATCATAGAAACGAACCCGTTAAAGGATTCGGTTGCAGAATTGATACGGGAACTGAGATTGATAGGCTTTATCTAAGCTTTGGAAATCCCTGGATCGCTGAGTTTTATGTAAAATTATAGTCTATCTAATCTAAGCACAGTAAAATGCCATTCTGCGTATATTTTACTATATATGTTGTAAGTAACGGAATTAAGAATTAGTTTCGATTTTTAACTGATTGCGTTTCGCCTTGATACGGTTAAACTCAAATTGAAAGATAAAATGTAAAATTTAGTCTACTTAGGACCTAACTAACCATATGGTCACGGCACGGACTAAGCGACGAGTACGCGATCTTAATGAAATGAAATTTGTATAGGCCTACGGGGGCACTCACAAATAGTCATTTACAGTATTTTTTCCTACACTACCACCACATCAGAAAATGACCGTACATAATACTATTTAACAGTAAACTGCTGCGGATATCTGATTGATTTTAAATGTCGGTTTATGAATTTTACTTTTTTAAATTTACTCATTTCGTATCTGTTTCGTCGCGTTCCCATTGGCCACCATTCAATTCTTCCTGATTATGCAGCACATTAATTGTACTAGTTGCTAAAGCTCCGAGAATATTGATTTAAATCCTAATATTAGATATCAATACAAAATTGATATTCAATCGCCTTCAATAGCATACACTGTTTTAAATAATGTGAATCTCATGTTTATTACATACAGGAAACGATTGTTATGCGGTGAAGGGAATTGATAGCTTGGGAATATATTACACACGATATTTACTTATAATCTGTACGTCTGTATGAATGTAATATACCTACACACTTACAATAATAGGTATGTAGTCTGCAATAACTCGACGCGAAATCTTAGAAACGTTTAACAATTCAAATCATCGCTTGGGAACTGTTGGTTTATTTCAACAGTTGTATAAATGTGTATTTTAGATAAGTTACTAGATTTTGGTAGCCTGTTTTTCTTGCAATTAGTAATAGAGTTTGCCAAGCCTTATGTTTAGTCAAATGTTAGTCAAGATACTGGAGCTAGCTTTTATTGTAAACAAATTGTTTAAATAATAATTAAGAGATTTATTATATAACCAACTGTGCCACGCAGTTTCACCCACGTTTATTAGACAACAATCCACTAAAAACAAACAAACATAGCATGATGTTATATAGCCTAAAGCTTTCCACGATAAGTTTACTATAAACACAACAATATTTTTTCAATTCCAGTAGTTCCTGATATTAGCGCGTTCAACCAAACAACTCCACTGCTTTGTAATATTAGTATAGAGTATAGATGAAGACAAAACCGCTGAGCTTTTTGTCAGATATTTTCAGTCGGAGGTCGTATTCTGATCGGGTGGTAGTGTAAGAAAATATTGTAACTAACAATTTATAAGCGCCCTCGTGTCTACACAAAAAAAGACATTTCATTTCATTTCAGTTTAAAAGTAATCGATCCGGATTACCAGGTACATTATAACGTCGTAGTTTTAAACCTATTTGAATAATTTAGTATTACAATAATGTATTTATATCAATTTCTTTGGCACGTCAATCGGCTTAACTGCTCAATCGGGTTGACGGATTTTATCATGTGAGGTATCGCGAAGTTTATATTTTAAAGTATTTTATACATTTATTTAAAGTGTATTGCATTAAAAGTTGGTTTATTTAATTTACTTTGTGTTTCTCTCTAATATCAAATAACTAACTCAATCTCTAATATCAAATAATTAACTGTTTACGTAATAAAAAATAACAAATAGACACCCTCCTCTGAAGCTTCACTGCTAAAATATCATAAAATAGATATCATATAATGGTTATCTTATTATAACTATAAAACAATAAGTGAAATTTACTATATACGTTAGAGTAACTCACGAAGCTTCTCCATGTTAAGCGTTTCAAGTGTGCAACTGCAACGTCGCTTCCTGTAAACCGATTTAGGTCAGTATCAAATGCAGCTAGCGAAACACTAAATATGTTGGACATAAATACGAATCTAAGCTGTCTCGGAATGTCGCCGCTTTGAATCGGTCCAAGTTTGGGTTTAAGCTTAAACCGACCACTAAGTTTTAGTTGTGGCTTTGCTGCCCTCTCGAAGATTAAGCGGTTGTCTGTAATACCAATATGTGTGAATATACATTTATGTTTGTAGGCAATGAAATGCGAATTGAGAACTTGGCACACGCTATCGCCTGTTTAGATGCAGGTATAAAGAGTATTGTATTTTTTCATTCATTCGTTTATTTCTGTTTCTATTTGTAATTACCATAATTTTGAAAACCCTACTATTGTGGTATAGTTTTTATTCTTTTGCTCATCCTATGTTACTGTATAAGTAAACATAGGATAAACGCTGGAAATAGGTGTTACGGTGGCACTTCTCCGGTCGAACTACATTGGTTCTGCCACCTTCAAAAGTAGTAGTTTTTTTAAGTACCTATGTCTGGAGTACTAAAAATATTGTATTAAATTTTGCTTCGTTCATTTAGTTACCTAAGTGCCTATAAGTTAAGCCTTCGAGAATGTAATACATTAGGCTTTAGTCAAACACATTGCATGTTAATTTATGCACCTGGCGTCACGCAATCATCTGTTGAGTTGGTATTTTAGCTGCAGGTAATGAAAAATAGCATTTGTGACAGCATAGAACAGTTTTTTTTAGAGTACGTAAGAGGGAAAATATATGAATTTGTAGTTTAATTTACACGTAGATTTTTTATAAGAATGAATTAACAAACGAGTTTGCATCCCACATGATGGTAAGTGGTTACTGCAACCCATGAACACATGTAAGCAACTTCATATAGAACAGGTGTTCTATCTCAAGTCAATCACGGATATGTTGCTACTCTCGAGGACTAGATGGTCGCCTCTCGGATTATTTGCTATAACAATCAGTTAAATCAATTATAATTATAGCAAGTTAGCGACGTAGTTAATTAAAGTCTTAATTATTCTAAGTAGAAAAACATATCCGAAACTTTTACATCGGTAACGGTTACGGATCCATGACATCCCTCGCTTATACCTCTTTTTTTCTTATATCTCTTAGTTATACTTAAGCTCTAGGTAGTGTATAAAAAGTTTTTATTAAGAAAAAAGCTTTTTAGCTAATTTAGTAGCTCGTGCAAAGCTTATAAAAGGCACTTTAACACTACATAATTTAGCTTTGCTGTAACAGGTTGAAATAGTTTGCTCTTTTTATATGATCGAAACGAATATCTACTAGTTACATACATAATTTATAACTCATGCAGTTAATACAAATAATTTTATATAAAAAGTCACTTTAGCATTATTTATAGCAGATTGAAAACGTTTGTTCTTTTTTGATGTGTATGAATAGTATCATTGCTGTAATAGATATGAACAAATTTTATTTAATTATGGAGCATAAACATATTGTTACCTGAAATCGTGACTCGTACAAAGATATACTCAATCAATTTAAAAGACACACTTTGACACTTATTGTATTAGCCGGTGGAAATCTTTTTATTCCTTTACAACGTAGCTATATACATTTTTGGAACATTATTGTTTGTGTAAAAGACGATATTATTATTATTTCATTCGGTATTTTACTGATTACATTGGAATATAATCAAGTCAAAAGAATAGGGCGAAAGTTCATACCACTCAATAAAATAACACTAATAAATAAATTAGAATAAAAAAATACATTTTTTTTACTTTTTTTTTTATAAATACGAAGTAGCAAACGGGCAAGCAGTCCATCTGATGGTAAGTGGTTACTGCTGCCCATGGACATATGTAAGCAACTTCATATAGAACAGGAATTCTATCTGAAGTCGATCACAGATGCGTTGCTACTCCCGAGGACTGAGATGGTCGCCTCATATAAAAGTGAGCCGGCAACCACACCCTTCCACCGAAACGCATGAACTGCTTCACGCTAGAAATAGGTGTGGCGGTGGTACTTCCCCCGTCGAACTACATTGGTTCTACCACCTGGCGTAAATAACTTATTAATAAATTTTATTTTATCATGTCTCACAATATTTACATCGTACATTTTAAATCGAATTTTCAATTTTAGTTGAAGCGTAAACCTTTGAAGCGTTAAACAGACGTCACTCGCTGACGCCACACCATTATGGTAACGGATCACATTTCAAATTCAATTAATTGTATGGTATTTTCGATCAATAAAATACAAAGAACCCTATTTTTAGCTTAAAAACCACGATTTATTTAAAATTGAAGTAGGGATAGTTGAAACTTTGTAACATGAAAGGAAAGTCACGTGCTGACGCCACACATTTTTAATACGCAACCAATATTACAAGCTAACGCGTGACATATTACATTTAACTAAAAGTATGATATTTTCTTTTTTTATAAGAAGTAGCAGACGAGCTTGCAGTCCACCTGATAGTAAGTGGGCACTGCCAATAAACGTTTTCTAAACATAAACGCTTTCTGCACTCATAGCCCCATAGTAGGATTTTCTTCTGTATCGTGGGTGCCATGGATATAGGTACAAAGATGAATACATAAACACCCAGACCCAGAACAGAAATCTAAACTTATCGTTCATTTTTCTGTCTGGCCGGGGATAGAACCCAGGTATGGTAAGCACTCCGCCACGCGGGTCGTCATATCCTGGACATATGTGATTAACATAAGTTTCTGTATAACAGAACAAGGATTCTATCTAAAGTCAATAACAGTTTGATATTCCTGAGAACAAAATGGTCGCCTCATATAAAAATGAGCCGCCGTTCAATAGATTCACCAATTAAGATTCTTAATTTTATTGTTGAAGCAATTTATTTATCATTATAGTAGAAGTGACTGGATCTTTATAAAGTGAGTCACGCTCTGACGCCCCACACCTTACATATTTACTTTTATTGTAAATGAACGCGGAACGTGTCAGATTAAGTTAAGATTATGGTACTTTCGTACAATAGATTCAGTTATTTATATTCTTTATTTTATTTTTGAAGCAATTCATTTATAATTATAGTAGAAGTGGGTGGAACTTTAGAGTGAAATGAGTGTCACACGCTGACGTCCCACGTCTTTTGAAGCCGATTACTGTTATTGTAATCCAACATGGAACATGCCAGTTTTAATTAAGATTATGGTACTTAATTCAATAGATTCATCAATTTATAATCTTAATTTATTTCTGCAGAAATTTGTTTATATAGTAGAAGTGAGTGCAACTTTGTAGAGTGGAACGAGCACCACACGCTGACGCCGCACAACTTTCATAATCGATAACTGTTATTGTAAATGAACGAATGAATTGAAATATTTAGAATCATAATTTAATTTTTGAAGCAATTCATTTACAATTATAGAAGGAACACCATATATTTTTAAGAGAGCGTTCAAACTAAACGTATTGCCGTTGACTGTGACAAAACTTACAATGACTTACAGTGTAAACGAGAAATTGCTAAAAATACGTCTAGCGGACTAGACTACACATAGTGCAGTAGCATATTGTCAGTTCGGTGTGAACAAAAGGTGAATATGAATGGAATGAATGAAACTGCGTAACGTTCCACAGTCAGCGACGTACAATACGTGTGGTTTGAACGCTACCTAATACCAGGGCAATATTAACTCTGTACGCGTGATGTCAGATTCAATTAACACAATGCTAGGTTTCTCTTCTGAGAGTGCTAAGTTTTCTTCAATGAATTAATACCTGAAGTATACTAACATTTTATATGTACCCTTATGATAATTAACTACTTTGAAAGAAGAGATTCAACTTTCGTATATAACGCATACTAGCTGTGTCCCGCGTTTTCACCGGCTACTACATAAGAATAGAACGAATAATAAATGGTCTTCCTCAATACATAGACTATTACAGATTGATAAATAGACTATTAGATTATAGACAACACAAAAAACAATTCGAACCAGCAGTTCGTGAAATTAGCGCGTTCAAACAAAGAAACTTCTCTTTATAATATTAAAAATAATAAAATAATAATAAAAAATATAATAATATTGGTATAGGTTAAAATCACGCTCTTATAATACCCTCTCAGTCAATCGACATGTCATGAGTAAGCTATATAATGGGTTTAGTCAAATTATTTAAATTTAGAACCTCCATTTCACATTTAAAGCCACAATTAATTTACAATTATAATAGATGCGATTCAACCTTCGTAGCGTTAACGTCATGCGCTGACGCCATACACCTGTAATACCCGAACTATTACGAGCGACATGTCAGATTCAATTAGTACGAGTAGTACCTATACAACGGGGATTTTGTTAAGTGGATTATATTTAAAACCTTCATTTTGCATTAAAAGTACAATTAATTTTGGTATTGAAAGTGATTTAATCTTTAATGAAAATGAACCGTACACGTAAATAATGCATCACTTTTTACTAGCGTCAAAAGGGAAATGTTTTTTGAGCGTATGTATATCTGTAATTCTGTATGTATGTTTGTTTATATGTGTGTCACTTGACGGATCGTACATATCATTAAAATCGTCTGAGTTTTCAGAGGAGGTGAAATTGTCTCCATACCGGCCTGCCCCTCAGTCAGTTAGAGAGGAAAACTCGAACTGAAAAAGCAATTTTCTAAACGTATGACGAATTTAGATTTATGTCCTCCATAATGGTGAACGTGTGACCTTGTTAATGATATTTATCCTAGTATGAAGCTCAGGTAAAAAAAATATTAGTAAATAAAATTTTATTATTGCATTCCTCTTCATCTAGGAAGATGAATATAAATTCAATCGCATTATTCAATTCCTGTTTATAAAGCCCTTAGATAAGTTAATAAACAAGCACTTGAACTCAAACTCTGTTATTTCAACACTCATCCTGATTTAACATTCTGACTGATTTTAATGAAGATCAAAAATCAAGATAAATATTCATGATCCTCGTAAGCGAGTTCTTATGTAAACAACGCAATTTCCCGCTTGATTTAATATAATATGCTTTTTGGAAGATTTATGACAGCAAATTTGTTTCGGAAAAAAGAATGATAATTTACCTCATACATTAAAGATACTTTCCTTAACAAATTTTATCATGACTTAAGAAATGCCGCGCAATATTTCGAGACATATTCTAAAAGTTAGAATAATTAAGTCTTTGTAGATAAATTTAATCAAGGTTGACTCAACAAAAATGTGTAAATAAAAATTTAATTAGGACATAATTACTTAAGTTCATTATCAATTATTGCAAATGGAAAACATAGTAATGAATGATATAAATAAATAATGATACAAACTACATAGGTCCTCATCACAAATATTTATATCATTAATATTCACAAGACTATTTCTGTCGCTTAAAATTTAATTAAATTCTCAATTAACTTAACGTGTTTTACTTAAGCATTAAAATACTTTCTAGTAAATAATTTATACTATTGGATTGTATGTATGTATGTATACGAGTACATCATGATAAATTATTTTAATGAAAGGTATATGTTTTTGTAGGATTCGTCTGACGGCTAATTAATTATTTATAGCTAGTGAATTTTAGAGTACATTTAGGTTAATGCTTCCTACAAAAAGGATAAAATGGATAAAATTGATATGTAATTTTGTACCATAAAAACAGAATTTATGTTTATGTAACATTTGTGAATGGAAAATGAAAATGATACTTCTAAGATAATTCTTGGAATAGGGGAGACAAAATCATACTTAAAAATAATAATTTAAATGTAAAGATTTCTTGTTCTAAGATTTTTGCCAGAGAGATAACGAATATCCGAAATAATAACTAACATTCAAAACAGGATGTCGAAAACTACACATGGAGTTCGCCAACCAATATTGAAGGTAAAAAACTTATTTCTTTTGTTGCCCAATATTTTGTTCACACGTTTCGTGGTGAAGTCTGACGGTTGTTTTATTACTTTTAGTATCGCGAAAGTTATATGAAAGCAGCGCTATGAAATTTGTTACACCTTTTTTTATTTTAAATTAATAGCTTTTAATCTTCGCTTACGTACATTTAATTAAAACAACAGTTTTTTATCTAAACTGTTTATGAATAAAGAAACAGCGCAGTACTCATTTTCCTATTTACACACTAACTATTACAATATAAATGAGCTTGAAGCTTATCGATAACAAAAAAAATGTAATATCTGTAATGCGGTCGAATTTTGATCATAGGGCAAACTATAGAGTGAATAGTTGTATAGAAACTATAAGAATACGCAAGGTGGTAGAATACAACATTTTTATATAATATGAAATCATGATTAAAGTAAAAGTTGTATTAAATACAAGTAGGTATAATCTTTCTTACAATTTATTGAAAAGTTTGTTTACTCTTTTACGTCGTAATTCCATCCTGTCCGTCAATTTGTATGTTCGTAATTTTCTTTCCCTACGTGACTCATGAAATATGAACTTCATATTCGATAAGTCACGTAGAGATCCCGTAGCGCTCCCGTAGCGCCCCCGTAGCGTGATCACACACATTTGTACCGTGAAAACAAATGCCGTAGCGCGTTACACTTGCTACATTTTACTACCCAGTAACCAAATAAACTTCTTTTAGAGCATATGAAGTCTACTTTTCAGAGCTCGGTGCACCTTTTTTGGTTTCGAGGGGAAAACCTTCAAAAGGTACTCGTCGCCGTGGGAGCGACGCAGAGTTACATGGGACTCTTACGTAATAAAAACCCCCGTCTTTCCCCGTGTCTCAAAAGACGCCGTCATCGGCGCTGCAAAAAGCACTCCGGGATCTTTAAAAAAGCGCAATGGACTCCTCTGAGCGCATAACCCCGTCGAGCAACGCCTAGGTGGGCGTAAAAATCCACCATACCATCGGTATTTACGACAGTTTGCGATAGCACACATCGCCGTTCTCCGAGCATTCGTTTGAGCCCCTACTCATGTCGCCCGTAATCCCAAAACCCCACTTTTACTTGCCTCTTACGACAGGCACGGATACCGTAACCCTATTCAGGTCCCAAAACTACAGAGACAGACTTTAATGTCCCTGATACGAAATTACAATTGTGACTTTAGTACACCTATACAGTTATGTATGGGCAAAAGACTAACGGCAGTCGTTTAGAGTTAACATTAAACTCGTACTAAGGATGCAGAAATCTATTGGTAGATGCAGGAGTCCTGTAGAAAACGTTTTTCTAGGATTCATAGCTCTTGGCTAAACAAGGCGTGTCTGTATACATGGCGTGTCTGTAGTAAAGATGCAGCTTCTCATCCTTGGAACTTAAACCCCAAGTCGACTATAATATTCATGGGAAGAGAGCATTACGTTAATAGTTTCTGACTTTACTAAAGTTAGATATCGTATTAGTCAAATTGCGTCATTATCATGATCCTTGTGACGCGTTTAATTATTTACCAAAATTGTTTACCCTTGTTTAATAAGGATTAAATTATTAATGTATAATTATGTCTGATTATGTATACACTTACTTTTATATGAACTTTAAAAGTCTAATTTTGAATTTTAGGAGTTATAATTCATTGTTTCAATTTGGAACCGAATGTTGAAGAATTTTACAAGTTTTTAACTTTTAATAGCGATAGTCCATTGATGAGTAAAGGCGTGATATGCAATGTTACACATATTAAAGCAGAAACACGTGTAAGGTGGTCCGTATCTAACGTAAATTGTTTGAAAAACGCTCTGTAACGCTGTGCTACTAACGTCTCAACTTTTCAGCTCTTATTACCCGACGGCGTCAGAAAAAGGGGGTAATGTTTTTCGAGCGTATGTATGTTTGTTTGAATGTTATATTAATCGAAATTTGTAATAACGAGCTTTAAATTAATAGTTAATCTATTGAAGAGTAAAAATGATGTTCTATTTTTAATCGCTCCACATATTGCTCATCTATTAAAGTTTTCCCATAACTTATAGATCACTTGTGTTCGTAGCATAAAAACGAGCACCGTAGCGTATGACGTCAACGCCGAGTATCAATCGAAATTTATAATAACGAGTTTTAAATTAATAGTTACTCTATTAAAGAATATAAATAATGTTCTATTTTTAATCACCACTCATGTTCCCCTCCATTGAAATACATCCCATAACTTATAGATGACTTGTGTAGCTCGTAGCTTGAAAACGAGCACCGTAGTGTGTGACGTCAAAGCCGAGTTTCAATCAAAATTTATAATAATGAGCTTTAAATTATTATATAATCTATTGAAGAATGTAAATAATGTTCTATTTTTAATCACTCTACATGTTCCCCTCCATTAAAATACATCCCGTAACTTATAGATCGCGCTCGTGAAGCTCGTAGCGTGAACCGAGCGCCGTAGCGCGTGACGTCAGCACCGTGTAACATTCGAAATCTATTATTACGAGCCAACGCGACACGTCAGGTTCAATAAACATTTCAGTTTACACACGGCAAACAAAGCTGGATTTTAAAGTTCAATGGATTTCTATTTCCAAATTCATTCTTTATTCGAAATTGCTGTTCAATGTATTGCCGTGACCTTATGTTTTATGTAACATGAAATGTTACAGTGACCTTGTCGGTTAACGATTTATGATATAAAATTGACTGGGCTATTTTTAAATTTGGAATTTTGGTGATATAAAATTCCCTGGATTTTTTTAGTTCTATATAGGGCAATTTTTGCGTATTCATTACAGAGCCTAGAAAATAATTCATGATGTCGGCATCAACTGACGTAAACATGCTCAAAATATGCTCCAAACACATAACATTTCAAACGAAATGAATAAAACTTAAAACAAAGGTTTATCCAAAATAATTTTCAACTTGGTGAAACGCTTAAAATGCTTTGCCATAAAAGGGCTCGCCCGTATCTCTTGAGAAGTTAAAGGACGTAGATGCCGTTGAATAAATAAATGAGGCGCCTACAAAAACAAACTTAAATGTTATAGACGCATTTGGTTATACAGCGCAAAATATTAGCTTTCTTTTATATATATAGCAAAGTACATGCAGTCGATCCGATACTAAATGGCTGCATTTCTAAATGTAAATAGAATCCACATAATTATCCGTATCGTAGAAGGACAGTCCTTAAAATCAATACCAGAAGCGGTAGTTCAGTAGTGACTCAGTTGCTTAGACCGTGCACATTAAACTAAAATATAGCAAAACATGATATATTAGTGTTATAATTTATAAATAAATAAAACAAACATGACTGTTTGTTTTGTCAAACAACGAATTTGTTAAGTTAATTTCAAAGAATATGCCGTACTTATAAAATAAAACAATTATTTTATTTAATTCGTGGGTCTATCTCTTTGTCTTTTTGTTGCTAATCTCCATATTAAAACTGGGTTCAGCGACAAAGTTAAACCATAACCACGGTCCAGAGTCCTGTTACAAAGAATGTTATTTTGTTAAAACTCTGTTTGAAATTATTAAAGGTATAAATATATAATTTTGGTGTGATATAATACAGGTATTGTGTACGTAGTATTTCCAAGTTAAAAATCATTTTCTTAAAACATGGATGCACGGACCGCGGCCCGCCAATCGAATACTGGTGGCCCGCCGACAGCAAAAATAATACTCTCTTACATTCGAAAAATATTGAATTCTATTCCAGAATAAAACAAAAAAAAAATGTTTTCAATTTTAATAAATTATTATCAATTCTTTATTGTCTTTAATTACCTATACTTCTGGCGGCCGGCCCGCCATCAGTTCATGATTTGCCCGAGTGGCCCTTAGTCTTAATAAGTCTGTGCAACCATATCTTAAAATAAGGGTGTGGCCGTAAAACTGAAAAATACGTTGATATTACCGCAGATCGATAGCAGTTACTTCAGCTCCATTCCAAACAGAGACAGGCCCGGACGCGGGCGCCATCAGAACCACGGGCGAGTGCTTTTAGCGTACTCGTGGTCCCGACAAGGGGCAAACAGAGGAACACCGTCGGGTTTTAGCCGGTAGGAGTTCGGCATATCCTCTTAGCTGCCCCCGCAGCCGAGAGGAACTCATGAAGGGTTTACCCACGAAAAAAAGGTCTATAGCAGTTCTTCCCTGTATTACGTACGAGTAACATCAATAGGTGACGAAGTACTCCATATAAATAATTAATTTAATGAAACACCGCAACCATTTCCCGCAAACAATTTACAATTGTCTGTCCCGCTTTTGTTTCCGTTGCAATGAACCTCCCGCCCCACCTTGAATAAATCAACTGTCTTCTGTTAAATCAACCTTTATTCTGAGCTTTTCTGATAAGAGAAAAAGTATTTAATAAACGATAAGGATTATCAATATTTTTTTATATCATACACGATACATAGCAAATGAGCATGCAGTCTATTTGAAGGTCAGTGGTCACTGCCACCCATGGACATGTGTAAACAATTTAATATAGAACTGATGCTATCTGAAGTCAAACAGATGCATTGCTACTCCCAAAGCTTATTTCTAAATTGAAGCAGTTCTTGCATTTCGTTGTTATTACCGGCTCACTTATAAATAAGGTGACCTTTTTTTTTTTTGTTCTCGAGGGGGAAACCTTTAAAAGGTACCCGTATCGGGCTCCACTAAGATGAGCAGCTGGACCCACCGCATTGCCTGATGTATACAGCAATATGCGACCACACATACCGCCGTCCTTCCCGGGGTCGCCTGGTTGGACGGTTTGAGCTCCCACTCTTGCCGCCCGCAACCCCGGAAAAAATAAAGTGATCACCTCAGTCCTTGGGAGTAGCAACGCTTACTATGACCAACTTAAGATAGAACCCCTTTTTCTTTAAGAAGTTCCTTACGGATGTGTATGGGTGGCAGGGGCTAGGTACCATCAGATGGATGCTCGTTAGTTACTTCAATGTGATAAAAAATAACAGTGCAATGCATAATGGGTGCCGTCCAAATTTGAACCGCGAAAGAGTCTTCGCGGTTCCTTCAAGTGTGTACATACATTCATAATACATTATCATTTATTTGGTATGTATACCTATTCAGTTCATTTACTTCAATTAAAGTTATTTGAATTCGTGAAGGTAGAGCTTAGGATTTGTCAATTTCAGCTAATTTCCCTTAAAAGTTTCTGAACGACGTAATTCCGTTGAGACGGAAAGTTTTAAAAGTATCGCCGAGAAAGTAAATTAATTTGTTATTTAATAGGTACATTAATGTTTCATATATATACTATTTATGTAGATTCTACCATATATTTGCGATGGTAGAATTGATAAATTTTTTATGTATCAAGTACTTACGTTAGGCGTTTTTTATTTATTTATTTGACGATATTTCAACTAGGTTGGAATATCGTTCGTGAATCGTGTTCATGGCGAAATTACGGTGACGGGGAGAAATCATTGACCAGCATTAGTTAATATATCTTTCTGTTTCTACCCTACGACTAGTTTGATGTTTTGGCATTTCATGCTGCTTATCAGTATTTTAATCTTTCTTTATTCACGTCAACTCTCCTGATACGTTTGTCAGTCAAGAATAGCCGTTGTGTAATATAAAAGGGTTTAAGAGAATTCACTGTCGAATTGCAATATGTATAGTGCAATGTACCTTGGTGAAATGTTTCATTACATTACATTCTTTAAGTACAATCCAGATATCTACCTAAATAAATTAAAGTGATTATTACAATGTGATCTTGATCTTTAACTATAAAACTACATCTATAATATGACGACCTGCGTGGCCGAGCGGTTACCATACCGATCTAACGCGAAGTGGGTCCCGGGTTCGATCCCCGGCCAGACAGGCATCTGAATGATGAGTTTAGGTTTCTGTTCTGGGTCTGGGTGTTTGTTTATTCGTCTTTGTGTGTCCATGACACCCACGACACAGGAAAATCCTACTGTGGGGCTATGAGTGTAGAAAGCGTCTTTATTATAATATTATAAGAATTTATTTACTAATATAATTGAAATGTTATTAGGTAAAATTATTGGGCTAGTTAAAACAATTATTTCAATATAATAAACCTACATCAGTCTGGATTCTAGTACAATGACTATCATAAGTAAAATGTGATTGAAAGCTACTGGATTTGTAAATGTGCCATGCCATGTGTGTAATCGAAGTGAGCCTATAATATTGTTTGTATCGATATAAATAATAATTATCATAAAATAATATTATACCTTACATTTTTTTAAAATATATTGATCTATATATTGGTATAAAAAAGACAATTTATTGGTTCAAAACAAAAAAAAACGAATTCAATGTCACCAAAAAGCAAAAAAAAAGGATTAAATATGTGTTGGTTATTTACAACACAGTACATAGTCCCGACTTCAAAAAAGGAGAAGGTCATTAATTCGTCTGTATTTTTTTTAGATTACAACGACGAATCTACATATGTCCTACGAGTATGTGTATGAGCGCCGACTTAATTCTCATTTCTCATGGATGCCCTTGTCAGAACTGAGCCACATTAAAAAGGGACCGAACGGGAAGTACCAAAGTTCAATAAAAACAATGACAAATTCGGTTCACCCACTCGAAAGTATCGAGGTTTCAAACGTAACAAAATGGAAAAGAAAATTGAGGACCTCCTCCTTTTTTGAAGTTGGTTAAAATAAAGATACAAACGAGTTTATCCTGTTTGTTGAATAAATAAGCTTGGTGGATTTAGTCCATGAGGACATAAATGTCAGATTTCATGAATAAATTGATTCACGAGAATTTAATCCAAAGAGTTTAGGAATCAATTTGAAAATATTTACCGAACGAGATGGCGTTTGTGTTTTTCTTCGTGTTCCATTTATGGCATAAAAATGGCCTTAATCCTATCAAGAGCAAAGCAGGCCAAATGGGTAATCGATACAGCTTTCACTCTATTTTTTTGAAATAGGAAATGAATATCATTACTTTCAAATTAAAACGTTTTTAAAGGTTTTAATTTGAAAGTAGTGATAACTCTCAAATTAAAACTTTAAAAAACATGGAGGTAAATCTATGTACATATATGCACTGTATACATATAATTCATGGAAAGCGTAAAGACTCGGGTTCCATGAATTTTGTTCTTCCAAAAAGTGCTCAACGCGCCTTAAATGACTTTTCAATTCAATATTTTTAGACAAGACTTCAATAACTTCATAGAAATTTGTGTTTCAATCGAGCAATATACTGTGGGAAATATACAAGAGCCAACTTAGCAAATTAAGAGGAAAGTCAATATGCCTACCGTGATTTTTTCATGAACACCTACGTAAGTTTATATTGCATTATATTGACGAGTAGCTCCTTTCACATCACATCACATCTACAGGTATTTTTCATTTTATTATATGTGCCATACACGTATTTTGAATTGACAACATCTTTAGGGGCTTTGTGCATTTTTTGAGAAGGGAATTAAACCATTGAATGCGCTACACTTCCCGTAACCGACATTTCTGTATATACAATAAGTATATACATATATTTTATAAATATTTTTTTTATTGCAATGTAAAAAAAATGTTAAAAAAAAGAAATAAAAGAAGATATTATACAAACAAAAAAGACAAACCCGCTGAGTTTCTTGCCGGATCTTCTCAGTTGTGGCCGTCTTTTGATCAGGTGATAGTGTAAGAAAAAATATTGTAACTGACAATTTATAAATGCCCCCGTAGGCCTATGCATAATAAAGACATTTCATATACTTACACGTATAGATACTTCCATCTCTCTCCATTGTGTATCTAATACATGCATGTTGATATTTTTAGAGATGGAGATATCATTGAACTCGCGACACTGCTACCGTATCCAACTCGTGCTGATATAGAGTATCTACAATTTATGATTACGACCTTAGATTGCAGTAGCAAACGGCGGTCTACCTGATTGTAAGTGGTCCATGCCATAAATGGACATCTGTCAGTATCTTCATATTAAAATGTGTTCTATCCGAACTCACACACATACATTGCTACTCTCATAGACTAAGATGTTATCATACACCAGCTATGCCACGCAGTTTCACCCGCGTTTATAAGAGAACAATTTATCAAAAACAAACAAACATAGTGTGATGTTGTATAGCCTAAAGCCTTCCACGATAAATTAACTATTTAACACAAAATTAATTTTCCATTTCGAACCAGTAGTTCCTGAGATTAGCGCGTACAACCAAACAAACTCTACTGCTTTATAATATTTGTACAGATTCATAGCGAGTTTGACAAATGACTAAATTCAATGATATATTATTTGAAAAGAATTAAACCATTTTTAAGTTACTGCGTTATTATTTGTAGGAAGAAATAAGCATACATACGCATACGCTGCTTTACAACGTAGGCTTCTAGGTAGGACACTTGTTCTATATGAAGTTTATGATATATGTCCCATCAACGTGATTACGTAAAATCCCGACCATCTCAGTCCTCGGGAGTAGCAACGCATCTGTGATCGACTTTACAAATAACCTCTAATCTATATTAAGTATATGAAGTCGCTTAATTAATACGCGGCAGTAACCACTTACCATCAGGTGGAATCTATACTCGTTTGCTACTTGAAGATGATAAAAAAGGTATAAACATCTTGTTTATCAATTTCACTACATAAAATTGACCCTTCAATTTAGTGGACGTTTTGTGTCGAACAATAATCATATCAGCTTAATACCGAGGGACAAAAGGAACAAGGCCATAGATTAAGGAAGCATTAAGGCTAGTTAATCGTGTCTTTGGTCGATAGGGCAACTAAACATGCGATCCCTTGCTCCCCAGTAATGTAGGGTCGCCACGCCACGGGATTGACCGGAAGCACTCACATATAGGACAGGATAAAACAGAGTATATCGCGATTGGCTCATGGGAAAAAGAGATAAACAGAAATATAAAACTAGTAACATCGTTCATAACGTCTTTCGAAAACATCGTTAACAACTATGGAGTTCATAATATTCATTTAATTTAACGCTTATATGAGTTTTTGTAATAAAAGTCAAGTAAAATTATTGCAAAATGTATATTTTTAGATTGGTCTATATAACTAGCTTTTATTTTTATTGTCGTAATAGTAAAAAAATGACCCTCCCCCTCCTTTTTTTTTCTATTTCCAGGCGCCATTTTTAAAAATTATGTAGCCTATGTCACTATGCAAACTGAGACGATTCTAATGATATGTCATACGTCACAATTCGTCCAGCCGTTTGGGCTATAGTGCCAAAAAAATGGTCATACATACAAACAAACATACATACATACGTCGGGTACGAACTTGAACTACATTTTCGGTAGGAAGCTCATATTTTAATTATAATATATTTTCAAAGAAAACCTTATAATTTTTCGTCCGCAACCCCTAAAAGTTCACGGATTCTATCCATAACGACATCGGGCGAGGAAAAGTAATCGCGCTCTTAAAGACAGACGCTTTGTTAAATGAATGCCGTCGGATTCTTTAAGCAAATGAACTTTAGCTTAACTGACATCAAATTATCGCCAATTTATAACTCAGATAAGAACTGAATTGATTTCGGATTTGTTAATGCCAGAAGGCAGTCTGAATTAATTTGGGAAGTTTATTTAAATACCTATTACGCCATTTTCTCCAGTTTCTTTTGTTTAAGGTCTAGCGTAATACATTAATGTTATAAAGGGACTGTGTAATACACAAAGGCATCAAGCGAATAAAGCAACGATCTCTCCCAAATAACATTTTGCTTACCCAGAGGAAAACATTTAAATATATTAAGCTTATAAACACATATTTCGGCTTCCTAAAGTTATTTAAATAACAATACCTTAGCATTTCTCTCGCTTTTTTCTTTATTTGTTCTGTTATTGTTAAATAGCTCGTGAACATGTTGATATAAGTTTTTAAGATTTTTCAACTTAGTACATACATTTTTCAACTTAGACGGGTAATCTACGGAGACAAGCTACATTGTATATCTAACTAAGAAAATAAGTAGAACAACTGTACTAGATAGGGATAGCAATGCGATACCGACCTCAAATAGTACGCTAATCTATACATAATATATAAATGAGATGGTGTGTGTCTGTGTGTTGCTCAATCAGGCAAGAATCATTGATACGATTTACATAAAACTTTGCATGGACGTAGCTTATTAAATTGGTCTATTGACTACTTCTGAGTTCGATAAGACTATTTTTGTGACGTCACTACGCCCTTTGGCTTGAGACATTCATAGGTATTTCTATTTTTAGAAAAAAGAGAACGCTAAAAAATTGCAAACTTTTGATGGCTTATACAAGGTTAATATTTGATCGTCTATGCGGAAGGTCTTAGTAACTTTTCATGTACGTTCAACGGTTAGCGAGTAAAGTCTAATTTTTTTGTCACATAGCGAAGCACTTCTACTTTAGCTAGTATATAATAAATGGTATCTAATCTTATCTCATCCATCGTGTGGACACATTTGCTACTTCTATCATATAAAAAACTTAGTATTTGTAATTCAATACAACTTCTGACTGCGTCAGAAGAAGAGTATGTTTTTCGAGCGTATGTATGTATGTTTGTTTGTATGTATTTTTTGGAC
>DWNE01002441.1:0-18852 GCA_018249875.1 Cecropterus toxeus | reverse complement strand
AACACTAAAAATAAAAAATTTATGGTATATAGTTACAAGATTAACATTCAATTACCTATCGGGAAGGTCCTTATCACTTTTCATGTACCTCCAACTATTAGCGAGTAAAATCTATTTTTTTGTCACGTACCGAAGCACGGGTACTTCTGCTAGTAGTATATAAATAATGGTTACGTACGAACCTAGTTTAAAATTTATTAATGTCTATTATTCAACATGTGCAACCAGTAGTTCGCCGGTATAATGGTAGCGCAGGGCCGGTCAACCCATTAATGTGAACGCCGCGGGGGCCTATGATCACTTTGCTCATGTTAATTTATGTGCTTTGTCGCTTTGTCCACTGCACAATAGACGAATTTTTATAGCATTCGGCTGCCGGACACCCAGATTAACATCTACTGTTAGTATTGGCTTTCTCTCGTTTTGTGCAAAGGTCCGTACAATGAGCTTAACCGGTCACCTGGCTTTAATGGTTTGGAGTTATTCAGAAAAAATAAGCGAACCCATACCCCTTAATGTCATTTAGTGCTAAATAAATGTTACACATAAACTTAGGTAGGTACATTTTTAAGTCACAACAAAGGATGTCAATAATCATGCCTTTTACGATTAACTCTACATTCACTGGATATTAACATGTACATTTTCAGTTAAGAATATTAAAGATTTTGTTGAATGTCTTTGAATAAAAATAGTTTTTGAAAAAAGTACTACTTTAATACTTATATGACTCAGTAGCTATTTTAAAAATACATTAGGTAAGTACTTAAGCAAAAATTAATTTTACACTGAGAATACAGTAAGATTTTTGTTTTGCAAGTTGGAAGAAACATATGACGGTTCCACCTGTTGGTAAGTGATCATTGCCGCTCATGTACATCTGCAACGAACTCCATGTAAAACAAAGATTCTATGTGAAGCCGATTACAGAGCAGTTGCTTCTCTTGAGGACTAAGTTGGTCACCTCATGTGTAATGCCGCCAGCATCCAAAACAGCATCCTTTAAAGAAAACACGAGAACTGCTTCACGTTAAAAATAGTTGTGGCAGTGGTACCTGGTTCTATGACTTTTATAATAAGTATTACGAGCTGTGCCACGCGGTTTCACCCGCTACTACATAAGAAAAAAAACTAATAGAGCACGATGTTATATAGCCTTTAGCCTTCCTCAATAAATGGACTATTCAACACATTTACAATTTTTCAATTCGGCCCAGTAGTTCCTGAGATAAGCGCGTTCAACCAAACAACCTCTTCAGCTTTATAATATTAGTGTAGATAAGTTGTATTATTCGTTTTCAATCAACTCCTGGTCGTCTTTATTAGTCTGCGATAGAGCTTGTCCTGCCGCAAGGTCTCCGTGCACCCTCACTCGATAAACACAAGTATAGACAGTGTGCCCCCAGTTAGACAGCACTCGGAATCGCACCAAATTATAAGCCTTTGCTGACGAATGTTGTATCTCAAAGTACTGTATAGCTTTTGCGTCTTTATTGTATTCATATGTACCAAAATCGTGAGAATATGGATCTAAACGGTATTCCAAGCCCTCTAACTGAAATAATCGTGGGGCCGACGATATTTCTCTGAAAAAAAAACATACTTATTTAAATTTATGATAAATAATGAATAGAATATAATAACAACAACAATGTTAACACAACAAATGTTGTGTTAACATTGTTGTTGTTGTTAGAAAAACTATCGACACGCAGAATAAAAAAAATGCACGAGTCGTATATTTTAAATTAATCATTTTGATGTCTATCCTATACTTATAATTATTATTATAGGCCCGCATAGTAATGTTTTTACCAAAAAACAATTATATTCGTGAGAGCGGTAAGTTACCTAAAGGTAAAAGAAAACGAAATGATACAAACCGGGTGGGTGAAATATGAGGAGGGATGTGTTCGACGCTAACGCCTGTAACGTGCACGGTGCCAAGAAGACGTATCGTCGCTTCACCTCTGGACCCTTTAAATGCCCAGCACTCGCCAGGGAGAGTACTAGGGCGCAGAATGGCGGCCGCTCCAGGGCAGTCCCGGCAGAGCACAGAGCTCACTGCGTACAACGCCCACCCCAATGGAGACTCGTAAACGGCGTGTTCTGTAGTATCCCCAGTGTCTATAATACGGGCACCAGCCGTTTCCAATGCGTAATCAGCAATCTATATACAAAAATGTTTAGTATTTTTGTTTTAGTTAAAATTATAGAATATCTACGTGGTGAGGAAATTTAAAAACTGTTATAGTGTTACGATTGTATTGGGTTACCTCTCTACAGGCCTGAAAACTTAATATGAACATTTTTATTTACATACATCGTTCGGATGTCTGTTTGGCCGGGGTTCAAACCCGGAACCCACTGCGTGTCAGACCGGTATGATGACGGCTCCGTCACTCGGCTCGTCAAAAAAGTTGTGAAGACGTCCATGACGGCAGTGACCACTTTCATCAGGTTAACGCCTTGCTTATTTTCTACTATTAAACCAGTTATGAACTATAATAGCTTTGAGTTAAAATTTCAGCCTCTTAATCACGACTCCAAGAATCGAGCCCCTAGAATGCACCTCTTACTTCCCAAGTTATATGCTTATTAGAAATTCATTATCACTTGGTTTAACCGTGAAAGATATCTGCGGAAACCTGCACGTTGAAAGTTCTTTATAAAAAGCTCTCATGGCTGTTTAAGTATTTATACCAAATCGCACTGTGACAATAATTGTTTGACGATGGTACCTGTCTGTCATAGTCGCGTATATCTAAAGCATTTCGGTGGTTTCGTCGCGAGGGTTCCAGGGCGTCCTTAGCGCGCCCCGCAGCGGCTGCTACCGCGGGCAGCGCGGCCGACATGCGCTCCATCTCGTTTTGAAGTCGCTCGTGTTTGCGAGTCACCTTCATTTTAATAGCTCAATTAATCGTAAAGTGTTCTAGGACATAGCTGCCGAGTTTTTTCCAAAACTTACAATCAATCGCGATGCTTATAAGAAATCAACCTTTCTAAGTAACACCTAAATATTGATCCTCGTGGCTAGTAAAAGGTAGGCCGACTTACAAGTAAGGTTTTGTGTTATAAAAATAAGATTAATTTAAAATAATTAGACTTATCTAGTATGTGCTACCCACTGGCAGATCTATGGGAGCTAAGGACCTCAAGCCAACAGGTAAACCTAGTCCGACCGAGAAGCTACCACCGCCACACGTATTCTTCACATCGACACACATCATTGATATCTTCTGTATTGAGATTATTTCAGATGTTTAAGGACGGCTGTGACCGTTTAACGTCAGTTGGATGTTGCACACTAATATGCTACTTCAATATTATTATATAATCATCAAGAATAACCAATAGGTACCTCAGACAAACCATGACTAAGTTGCATGACGACATATTTAATGTCCGAGAAGTCTCCTTCGATGAGATCTTGCGGCCCCCACAAATACGTATAAACTTGTAGCCCAAGCAGTAAGGAAAGAGTCACACACACAAATGAACGAAACATGTTCTGGAAACAACCTTCATTTCCATAGCCATAATCCATGTACCGTAGAATAAAGATTTTAAATTTCGGGTAAGGCAAAGTAAAATGTAATTCCACTTATTGTAAATTTAAGTAATGTGACCCAGAGATATTTACTTGTGAATGTAATAGTCCTACACGAAGCGACTCAAATCGTGCACCTCTCAATGTCAGAGATTTTCCATATTTTTTTAAAGAATGACACACAGATGACTTTTCCGTGGACTTTCATGCGGTTTAAACGTTTTGGATGTTTGTTTTCAATATTCATAATAATGTTAAACAAGCTATTTCACGCGACTCCGACCGTTTCTATCACGTTTAACTCGGCAAAGAGAACCCTATGTATTTATAAATTGAGGTTATTAACTGTGTGCAAAATTTCATCCAAATTCGATCGATATTTTTCGCAACAATACAAAGTAAATTGTTGTATCAAGTAATGAAATTGTGACAATGTTGATAATTATAACAAAATATATAGCCGGAATAGTCTGATATTAAATTTAGGATAATACATTTTGTCACAGAACTATGAAACTTTAGAAGGTAATAGTAGGTTTTACTTAATACTTTTCTATAAATTTATCAATTTTACACTAATATAAAACCATACAAATAAAGTCCCATTAACCATTCCAACTTTTTACTTCTATTTCTTCTGTACATTAAAGTTTGTACGTTTAAACTGATTAGGCAACTATGAGCCAAGAAAGTGTAGTCTTCCAAAAGCGATCTGAGCAAAAGATTAAAGGTAGTTTAGTTATTCTCAATGATGAACACAGTGATGAAGTATCGTACATGAAAAAAGACAGCGAATATTCGTGTCAAATACTAAATACATAATATAAACTATTTACATATATGTATCGATGCGTATTACAGTACTTATTTAGGCGAGGGGCAGAAACAGAAAAGACAGTATATAGACGAATATTATTATTAACAAAACGGCATCATACTGAAACGTAGCGACGAATAGTCTGATTCCACCACTATTTAGCAGCTATCTCAACCGGCGATGTTAGGTGAGACTTGATGGCCTAAGTCAGGGTCGAGGTTAGGTTAGGTTAGGTTAGGTTAGGAAAAGACAGTGTATAGACGAATATTATTATTAACTAAACGGCATCACACTGAAAGGTAGCGACGAATAGTCTGATTCCATCACTATTTAGCAGCTATCTCAACCGATATTAGGTGAGACTTGATGGCCTAAGTCAGGGTCGAGGTTAGGCCTTGGCCTGCTGCGCGGCGTACTCGATCTGCGCGGCGGCGACGGACTTCATGGACTCGTGCGCCTGCTGCACGTTGGCGCGCCAGGCCAGCAGCACGCCGCGCAGCTGCTGCCACTGCGCGCGCCCGAACGTGCGGTGCATGGTGCTCGACACGCGCACCGTGCGCGCCGCTTGGTCCATGCGCGCGCGGACTAACTTCGTCTTCAGCACTGCAAACGATCCAATTAATCATAATTATACTTGATTAAGAGGCATTTAGCAGCATGATTTACAGAATGATGTACGTTCTACACTTTCCTGTTTGGTCTTTTCACACTGTTGTTTTCTTAGTCTAGTGTTGTATGAAATATTATGTTATTATTTTACTTAAATCCTAATTAAGATACCCATCTGTGGAAGTGCGAGGTATTCCTATTACAAGTGTCCTAAGACTACTTACCAGGAAGCCCCGACTACTAGTATTTAAGGATTTTCCTAAATAAATACATTTTTATTTATTTTATTTAGATTTTCTTTATGGAAATTACAAGATATATAATGACGACTGCGGCGTCCAGTGGACATTCGTATTGTATTAATATTCATGACATGTCACAGTTACAGAGTAAACATTGAATGCATTTCATAAACAATAGTATCTGATACATGATAAAGTATAGATGAAACAACAGAAAAAAAATATTTTGAAGAACAAAGACTCACATAAATCTTCAATCAATCTTGTTATATAAAAATTCAAAAAGTCACTAACACATTCCCGACAAAAAATCAACAGGTGAAACTAATGAATCTACCTTTAGTGTCCATTATTTACAAAATGAACAAATACTCTATGAAACATAGAATAATTGCAGTTGATTAACCTTATATGACTTTTAAATTTGTTTACAAAAAAAAACAACCATATAATCTTACCCTCAATAATAAACGCCTCAACATCCTTCTCCTCAATCTGTAGTTCGGATATGATATCATCAAAAGATATTTCAGGATCAGTTTCTGCCATTTGCATAAACGATAATATCCTCATTTTTTTGACATTCTGCTCATGGTTAAGACCTGAAAATTAAAATTTGTTTCCGTGTTTTAGCATTGTTTATCAACTGTATAATATATTTACATAATATGAATGAAATAGCAAATGAGTGTGCAGTCCATCTGATGGTAAGTGGTTACTACCGTCCATAGACATCTGTAAGCAACTTCATATATAATACTACTAAGAGGAGACAGAAAAGAGTGATAACACTACTACATCATCACATAGTCCATGTATTGTACACTGGACGCTTATTTGCTACTGTAAGCTCATAAAAAAATGAAAATTCTTACCTTGTGAATGAACAAACTCCTTATGATTATTGTAAAAGGTTTGATAACTGGATAATTTCTCAGACACAAAAATAGTGAGTAAATCATGGATAAGCTCTCCCTCCAAGAAACGTACAGGCTTGAGCGCCAACAGTGGGTCTAACAGGAATGTGGTGGGGTCGGCCAGAGCCGTGGCGATGCACTTTATAGCATCCTCTCTGGCGTAGGACGCATTTTCATCTGTGTATGTGCCAAGTAACTCAATCATCACCTTTGATGCCAGTTCACTGAAATAAGCCAAAATGATATTTGAAAATTCACAAATGTAAGCAAGTTTTTAACACTTTTAAAACAATATAGTGAACAATGTAAAAATTATACCTTTTAATTCTTCTAAAATACTTATTTATGATTTCAATTAATTTTTTACATATAGATATAAATCATGATAAAAACAAACAAACAGTATTGGTTAAATAGTAATACTGGATAATGTTGCCAATTGAGAAACAATTTTAAATCAAAAATATCATTAATTAAATAAAATGATTATTTAAAATAATGACTATGAATTTTTGTAATATTTTGGTACAATATGGACATTTTACTGACACTATATAAAGCTTATATACAAGAATTATTTTGAACCATACCTGTTTTGATCCTTAAGTACTTGATGTAACAATCTGTACAGCTTCTGCATTTGTTCATTGGAGGGTGGGCAATTGGCAAATTGACTTCTCAATTGGTCTACACCTGTGAAAACTTCCTTTACTGAGCCAACACGGGCTGCCAGTTCGATAACATGGTAATATACATGGTATCTCAGTGGAGAGTTTGACTCCAGATTATTATATAATCGCCATAAGCTGAAACAAACTGATTTTAAGTTCACCAGGTAGTTTAATTAAGTAATTAGTTAGTCATTTCTATCAATTTTATGTATTATTAAAGTACCAAATGAGAATGCAGTCCACCCAATGGTAATTGGCCACTGTCGCCCATGGACACCTACTATCAAGTCCACATAAGATAAGAATCCTATCTGATGTCGACTACAGTGCCTTAAATAAGTTGTATATCTTTCTTACCCTTACACTTATGCCCTTTACACCAGAACAGAGAAGTACCTAACGCTGCTGTTAAAGACAAAAATAAGTGTGACTATAATGCTCGAGTTGAACTACAAAGTATTCTAACACCTTTAAAATTCCGACATTGATCTTTCCCACCCAAAAAGTTGCCTAGTAAATATATCATAACTTCTTGCCTATTTTTGTTTTTTTTTTTGTATCGAATAAAGAAACAGTAAAAACTTACGATTGAAGCGCAACCATGCCAATTTTAGGGCCAGGAGACTTGGTGAGTCTCTGACTGAATGCCAATATAAGGTTTTCACCTCGCTCCAAAGGTATCTGAAACATTAGGCCTGATATGAACAATAACATAAATATATATAGGTACACGAATTTATTTATTTTAACTAAGAGATTTGTGATAAAATACAAAAGTGTTTGGTGAATATCTAAAAGCGTTTGAAGTCTATGAATTAGCTATGCTAGGAATGAACTCAGCCAGCACATTGGACTATGGCCTAAACCACTCTCACTCTATGTAACACAAGGGTAAAAAATGGTTCATGATAAGAGTATAATATGGCACCATTCAGTTATATCCTATTCTTAAAACATGTGTATACCGACACAGGAAGCCAAAATTGTTCTACCTTGATAAAATATAACTCAGATAATACACATAAAATCTATTGCATTTATCTTAAAATGATTCCATATATTAAATAATTATGATACTTTTTCATTTTAAATTATATGTTCTACGATATAAGTACTAGTAGACCATCTAATTTAGATTAATGAATTTTTAAATTAGAGCTTTCGCTTTGTTGTCAAGTTTATTTTTTGAGTTGCAACAATTTTTCTTTCCTGTATTGCTATGTAATTTTATGATAGAATGTACTTACGGAAACCATTATGGAGACAATACTGTTCAGTATAGCTTCAACGTCGGCTTCATTAGGCTCTTTGAAACAAACATCACAAACTCCAACAATCTTGTGCAAGTCATCCTCAATGCCCTTCGGAGACTTCTCCTCTGATATCTCAGCGCCCAGGCTTTTAAAGTATCTTCTCAGTTCTAAAGCCTGAAAAATAAAAAACAAAAAGTTATATACATTGGTGTTACATTTCTAGTTTATTATGACAACTTAATAATATGCATGCATAAAACATATATTGTGTTGTATGTATATGATTTTATTCTCTACAACTCCAGAGTACTTAAAACAATATTTACCCGACTGAGTCTAAAGGAGTATACTGTAATTTTCTTGTGATTTTTATACATGATTCACTTATAATAGAAACATAGAGAATAGTAGCATTCTCGTAATTCCGTGACTACAATTTTTATTGACACCGATGTCTAAAAAATTCAGTATCCTTCTTACTTTTTAAACAATTTTCTATAAGACTGCTACTCATCAGCGCTCAGATTGACTTTCAATTAAGTAGAATAATCGTTAATTGGAAACGAATCGTGTCATTTATTGTAATTAACATATACAATATGGATAAACCTACTCTGGTTAAACCACTTCCAATACATAACTAGGTTATGTTCATGTGAACTTACTTGATCCTCAAGGGATATATCCATAAAAACGGCTGGACCTTGCATTTTACTTGTTTATGTTACCGGTATACGAAATATAATAATATAATTACTATTTGTAATACAAAATATACACAAATACGTGTGCTTCCCAACCAAGCAAATATGCACAGCACAGATTACAAAAAAAGAATTGTCTTTTGTGGATACTTGGACAGGATAGTAATTTTAACAATGTGTCAGCTACTTTCACAGATAATTTATGGATAGTATAGCTACAGAACCAGATAAGTAATATGGTTTATAATGGAAGTAACGTTATAAACCATCTCCATTTAGACTGACAGTCTGGTCTGACCATAGATAAATACTAATATACTAGGGTCTGACAGTGACAATGACAACCGACAGTAAATAAAAATATGTTTTTAGAGGTTTTGTTTGCTTTTGAAATCCAAAGTCATCTTGATTTGTATTTTTTGAGGTTATGGGGTTATGGTTGACTCACAGAAACTTTGGATATATTGTTAACTATTTTTGCATTTTTTCATTCCGAAAAAAATATACAATTACATTTTAAAAAAGAACACGCAATGTCAAGTTTTCAGAAAACATCAAACTCAATATTTAGTATACCTGGTACAAAGCTGAAAAATACTCTACCATATATATCTTCTGGTATTCCATCTTTAGATCATGTTATTGGTGAGTTAATGAAAGCAAACACCATGTTATTATATATCTACAATATTTTAAATTGTAAAGTTAAACTATTTAAAACTTTTAAGTGCTTTGTCACATGTATAAATACGTTATTTACTCAATGCTTATAATTATGTTATAAATGCGGTACTGATAAATGTGGTACTAACAAATTAAGTATTATCTTTCAGGGGGTGGAATACCAACAGGGTCTATATTTGTTGTAGGTTTGTAAATTTCTCCTTTAAAAAATTATTTCTTCAATTCCATTATACACTCAACCATTCAACTATACACTCCTATGCACACATTAACAAAATTCAAATAAGACAAGAGATCTGCCTTAGATTGCTTGCACATGTATGGTTTTGCGAATCATATTGGAATGCTTCACATTAGATTGTCTGCTTTATCACATATTTCAAACCAGAACACGAGTAACTATAAAAGCCACACATTGTAGTGGTTCAGTGGTTCAGTAGGATGTTCTCCTGTGTAGTGGGTGCCATGAAAACAAATACAAACACGCACACTTAGACCTAGATTGTAAATTTAAAAATATCTAAGTAACCTGATCATCTATGAATAATAATACATTAAAATTTTAGAGGAAGATGTATTGGGTAGCTACAGCAGAATTCTCAGTAAATATTTTCTGGCTGAAGGTGTTGTCTGCAAACATGCGGCACTTGTTGCTTCGGCAGATGAGAATCCAAGAAATATTGTAAGTAAATAACAATGAAGTGCTACTATTAAAACATATTCATCATATCAAACATTAATCTGTATAAGATACAAGACTTATATATTAACCTATGAAAATAGAATATTTGTATCCTTCCAAATTTCTGTTACTTTTATAACAATAAACATTTTAGGAGATGTAAAAAAGATTATCTTTTTCAGAAGATAAAATGTATTTCTACTTAGGATTTCACCATACAATATAGAGAACATTCCATCTGGAATCTAATTAGATAGCAATCTTTTAAATTTCTTGTAATTGCTATTTGAGAAATCGAATATAATTTGTACATTTTTGTCTCTGAAAACATGATTGTTACACATACATTATTTGACTAAAATATAATCTCAAATGAAATTTATCTATTATTAATTATTTATATATGTAAATAGATGTATTTATAAAACTGAAATAATATTTTGATCTCATTTGCAGGTCACAGAACTACCACAGCCTTGTACAGCACCTAGCAATGAAAAGGATGTACCAAATACAAATAGTGAAATGAAAATAGCATGGAGGTATGAAGGCCTGGGGCAAGTAGAGTCATCATTTGGCAGCAACACAAACTTTGGACATCACTTTGATCTGAGCAAACACATTGATGAGGAAACAATCAATAATAATAATATTACATACTGTCATATATTACAGGATGAAGAGCATCATGGGAAAGGTAGTCTTCTGTGCTATTTATTTATCACTTGTGCATTTGCCAATAATAATTGGTGAACTATTATTTTGATGACAATATTTATCGTAATTTTCTTAACCCTCTAAGACTGAGTCTTATTCCTAGTTGAATGAAAATGGTTTGCTTCTTAACTGTCACCATATTCGTATTTCCATGAATAACATTGCTTACTTTAGAGTTTAAGAGTATCTACAGCATCAACTGGACTTGCTTGATAATAAAATGCAGTGAGGACTCTAAACTTATTGACCGAGCTAGTTTAGTGGGGTTTTGAAATTTAGTGGGGTTTTGAAATGCATGCCATATAGATGCAACATACGGTCCAAAAGGATTAATGAAGAAAAATCCTTAATCATCAGCTCTTACAGGAATACGGCTAGGCGTAGACCTTCCCTAATGGTGATAGAACCAGGTGGTAGAAACAATGTAGTTTGACCCGGGAAGTACCACCGCCACACCTATTTCTAGCGTGGAGCAGTTCGTGTGTTTCGGTGGAAGGGTGTGGTTGCAGCTCACTTATATATGAGGCTATGATCGATTTCGGATAGAATTCCTGTTCTATATAAAGTTGCTCACAGGTGTCCATGGGTGTTACTTTATTCTTATATAAAAAAAAGATATTTGCTAGTAGTCATTGCCTCTTCTATGCATAGTGGTGACTGGACATTACATAGGAAAGCTCTGCTGCCATCTACTGGATGTTGTCACTTAGTCATTTCCTATGACATCTACAGGGGGTAGGGAATGCTGTTCAAGACCAATGTCTTGCACAAAAATGCACAATATTAGTAACAGTGTTATATCATTGAAAATATTTTTTTTAGGATTCAAGAACAATATGTACTTCAAATTACTAGCAACCATTAAGAATACAATAAAAGAAGAATACAAAAGCAGCAATAAGAATAGCAATATTCTACGGATATGTATACAGTCACTGGGTTCCCCAATGTGGACAGCAATGGATTCTGGGGAGTGTATGCCCAGCAGTTATGGACAAGATTTAATCAAATTCATTTATTGTTTGCGAGTTGTGCTTAGAGACACAACTGCGGTCGCATTTATTACCATTCCAACACATTTGTTTGAGGTAAGATATTAAACAAGTATTTTCTTATTGTTTTAAGACCATAAAACAAAATAAAGACTGCAGATGTCCATGAGCCAGTGGCCACTTACCATAGGATGGACTGCATGCTCATTTGCTGTAGTATAATAAAAAATAGACCAATATTGTGATTACTGAACTAGTTTTATTTTAGAAGAAAATTTATTTATACATGACATATTTGTATATTTTTACAGGATGAACATATAATCCAGAGAATACATTATTCAGTGGACAATGCAGTTAGAATAGAGTCATTTGCAGGATCAAGTCAAGAAACAAACCCTGTTTATAGTGAATACCATGGCTTATTCCACGTCACCAAACTATCGGCGCTCTACTCTTTAGTACCTTATGTACCACCTAGCCTCGACCTGGCATTCAAATTGAGAAGGAAGAAATTTGTTATTGAGAAATTGCATTTACCTCCAGGTAAGACTACAGAATCATAAATATATTAGACTAGCCCGTCAGAATAATAGATATATTAGAATAATGTCGGTACTAAATTACAGTACCTTTAATGTTCAAAATTAATCTAATCCTTTATATTTTCTGGTAACTTTATGGCACTTGGTTGTTCGCCGCGTTACATACTTAAACGCTAATAAAGTATTAAATTTTTATTGATCAATACCGTTTTTAATTTGTGATACATTTTGATTCCAGAACTTCAAGAGTCGAGTGAAAGAGAACAAGATGATATTACAGCAGTTCCAAAAACATGCGGTGGTTTTAAGAAAAAGGATATAGATTTTTAAGAATGATTTTTTTGTGTTAAGAAAAATTGCACAATTAATTTTAATAAAAGGTGCTATCTTATCAACATGTTTTATTTTCATATGACAAAATATTTTCATAACTAAAATATATATTTTAGTTATGAAGAACAAAATTCACTAAATACTTTATCTAATGCTACAAGAAAATCTGTAATACTTCATACCGGAGTCTCGACTAGTGTTCATAAATTAAGCGCAGTACAGTGTAACTAGAAAAGGATATGTCTTGATAATAATTGAATAAATTTAAACCATATGCGAAGCGGAAACTCGCGCATAAATTTTAAACAAAAATGCCTTTAATTATAGTCACCCCACCTGTTCAGCAGAGCGCATCTCCCTAAAACGACCGAATCTATTCATTGCGCGGTGTTTATTCAAAGGCTCACTATAATATGAGCCGGTATTTTGTTCACACCACACATTGCATTACAATATTTCCTATCGCAAAACGTAATAGTAAACGTAAAACAAGTAGTATATTAAGTGAGTGAAGTTTATTTAGAAAACAATCAATGAATATCAAACACACGGCGAGCGCCAAAGTGCTGTTTGGATGTTTAAATTTCATATTCTTTGTAAGTATAACCGTTTCTTAATTAAATTATATCTTCCAAAACAGCTATACTATAGATAAGTATCACGATGTATGCAGACATGAATACTACATTGTTTAAAAAATATGTAAGCCAAATATATATTATTTATTACGCTTGTTATTACAATAAATATGTTTTTGTTACATAATTTGAGACGTAGACGTAGAATATAATTGAAACACATGAGTGTCAGCGTTAGTTTATGGTTGGTATTTTACAGGTAGTCGGGTTCATGGAAGTAGTATGTGGATTTCTATTGCTTTGCGACTCTAAAAGAATTCTTCTGTCGCGGCTTCTGGCGTCACCGGAAGGCGAGCTGACAGAACCACCCTTCTACTATCTAGCGCTCGCATTATTGGTACTCGGGTTAATAGTGTGTGCGGTAGCGTCTCTTGGAGTTTGGGCCACCTATATGCCCGGATACGTCGTATTAACAATAGTAAGTAATATAATAACTACTGTAATTTGCACAGTACGTAAATACTTTAAAAACGAAGACTATATTTAGTAATGCGATAAGTGAGTATGCTGAAATATTTAAAATCCAGAGAAGCAAACAAATCAGCTGTAGTTTTAATTTGCTATTATCGAATAGGTCAATTTTGAGGGGGATAAATCTGCCACTGCAAGGGCAAGGGAGTAGGGAGTGATAACTACCCACCTCCCAGACATTCATCAATTTAAGGTCGATATGCGCGTATTATGGTATGTATTTATTTTCTCGAAATTAGGATTTGATGGGTTAATAATCCCAATCACTTCATAAATGAACCAAATTCTCTGTCCACAGTACTTCATTAGCGTGCTATCACTTCTGCTATGCGAGTGTGCAGGGGGCGTGGTGGCGGCGGTGTGGCCTCGCTGCCTTGCGCTGGGGCTGCGCAGTGCTCGCGGCGGGGCCACGGGCGCATTGCAGGCCTACTACGCTGTGCCGGAGTACGAGGACTTTACGGCAGCTGTGGACCTGGCGCAAACTGAGGTTAGTGCTAACTCTAAAATTCTTGAGTTGCGACGATTACTTTAGAAGAGGTTTAAACTTTTAATTAGTTAGTATAATTATATTTTTTCCGCAGATGTTATGAATAGTTACAGTTACAGTTACAGAAATAAGGTGTCTACGATATTTGTTAGAACTTGTATATTAGAAATACTTTTATTCTTTGTGGTTAAATTGCAGTATCACTATTAAAGAGTAGGGCAGTATGCTTTACTATTCCAACATAAGAGTTAAATCAAAACTTGTCAACATACCAGCCCTTATTTTCAATAATTTCTAGGCAGGGTAAAAAATTAAAAATGCCGCCTCTGCCCACTTAAATTTATTTTTATCATCATTTCAGCCATCAAATGTTAAATATTGGTGGTCATTAAAACGTATGACGTATACGTTTTACCTAATTTATAATCTTGAAATAGGAAAAGTGCTTGCAGTTCACCTGTTAGTTAGTGGCCACTGCCTCCCGTAGACGTCCGTAACTAACCCAGATGTTTCTAATCTTCTTACATGAGTTTGACCACAGATTCCACCACCACAAGCTTCCCCTTAGGATGAAGTTGCGATGCCACAAATAAGTGTTTCCTACCTACATACCAACTAACTTTCGTCATTTCCTTACCGTTGGTCCAGTTAGGGTGTTGCGGCATGACGTCAGCGCGTAACTACGACATGTCGGTGTGGCAGCTGCGGCGGCTCGGGCCGCGCGGCGTGTCGGTGCCGCTCAGCTGCTGCGTGCAGGCGCGCGACGCCTCCTACCTCAGCCCGCTGCCCGTCAACCAGTCCCGCTGCCAGGAGATACAGTTGGACCCCAACTCCAGACATGCCTCGGTTAGTTATACGACTATCGGTTGGTTTTACTTAGGCATAAAAGCGATTAATATAAAATCTTTTAAAGCACCAATTATAGGAAAATGTTGATTTAATAAGTAGAAGGTATTTGGTCACAGCAGATCTTTGCTCTCAGGTTCGTAGTTTTGCATCATTTACTCTCGCTGCTTCACTGTTTCATAGTCTTCATAGTTCTCTGGCAAGAGAACTTAAAATTTCTTCTATAATTTCTTAAAAGTTCTGTCCAAATCAGCTTGGATGTAAATATACAACTCTCGACTTGGCGGAGGCATTGCCGTGCCCCCACATCATGGTATATATGACGGTCGGATAGAGATTTATTACAAATGCACATTTTTCATCCCGTTTTAAAGTTCACATTGTAGACTATATTTTGTTTCTTTTTCGCAGGGTTGTCTGAGCAAACTTGATGACTGGTACCAGCATCAATACATGGTATTTATGTTGGCGCTGTTCGTCGTGGCAGTGTTTAAATTGGCCATTTTGTTCAGTACGGTGTTCTCCTGTATCCGGGTAAAAAAACGGCGGCAGAATATACATTCGCTCATGATGAAGTCTGCAGGTATAAAGGCGAATGAGAACTTATACGAGCACAGAATGTCAAACCACGACGAACCAATAACGGCGAGATACATCCAACCCAACAATTTCTACAGCCCACGGGTGCGAAATCCTACACTTTTTCAGGGAAAACCTAATGATATGATATGAGAATTAGCCGTGGAGATAAATGCTTTAGAGAGAAAATTGGAGAAATTTTCTGATTATCTGTATAAGCATGAGGCGGACTCTATAATGTGGTGAATATTAGGATACATTTTTTAAAAACCTTTAGGATAGTTATTTTTTGTGTTCTAAATAATTGTATGCTTAGTAATATTGATGTTAATGTTAGTTAAATAGTCAAAAATGCCTAAGTAGTGCCTTTTTCTCTAAAGTATTGTCTCCCTTATACCAAATTCTGTGTTATTAAGTTATTATAGATTTAGTTATTTGTTTATATTTTTATATGGATTTCGAAATAAAAGACGTGATTCAATATGCAATATTATTTTCAAAAGAACTTTCAAAAATTGGTCCTAAAGTTAAAAACATCATTAACAATGGCTCTGGAATGTTTCTATCGTTCACAATTGGTTATATACACGTATAACAGAGAGCTAAATCTTTATTTCTATTGTATGTCCACAAGTCATGAATGATAAATATTTAATGTAAATTTATAACCCACAAACTTGCTTTTCGAACATCCAAACATATAAGAAAAGCAAGTTTAATGTTTACAACGATAAATGGTAGTAACACTTCCTTCATGACCAATGAAACGGAAAATAAAACCATAATCCTGATATTCCAGAATCCCACAAACCCCGACCTAAATGATACATGAGATCCTTAACAATAACAATAATCTATTTATAATAATTGATACTATATTAACTATTGACCATTGAGACCGACATCACAGTATAAACTACTAATTACATCTTAGGTACAGGAATGATCTTATTTATACCTAACTAATAAAAATTTACATTTGCACTATTATTAAAAAATAGATTGGGCCATTCCCAGGCGGATAGATGAACCTCACTAATAATCTCGTACGTCGGTCGGGTACAGGCGTTCAATTATATTATTTATTTTGAGTTCTCAAACAGCTTGTCATAAGATTATCAGTAAGGTATCAGTGGAGGACCATAAGGAAGGAATAAATTACTACATAGCAACATTACACTTTATGATACAAACATGTAATAATATAAGCCAGCTACCGATGTATTGCCCCGATTTATTTTATTTCATTTTCATAAATAAACACATTCATCCATAAGTAAATAAAATTGTAGAAATGTCTTTTGTGCTATTTTAAATCTCTTATAAAAATATCTGAAATAAATAAATATAGTATAAAATATAAACAGTTACTCAGCAACAAAATTGGAAAACGAACATCTCGGAAAGAGTCAAGTTGTGTGAGTAATCAGTATCTATTGCTTCTGCTTTAAATGTTATAAACCATCTTAACATACTTTTTACAAGAAAATTACTAACGATTGTAAAACTATAAATATTATGAAATGGATATTTTCTCAATAAATAGTACATAAAACAACATCAGAAAGTATTAAAAACATCGAAGACTCGCAATTCTTTAAACATCTCCTTAATCGCATTAAATTCTGCTGTTAAATTCATGCTCGATAACTTTGGTCATTGTTTGTTTAACATTGGTCAGAGTACAGTATTATACATTAGCAAAACATGTAAATTTTCATTGAACCTTTATAGGATATCGTTTAAGAACGAGTTGTCTAGAGAGTTGAGAAGTTCCTGCGCGGTGAGGTTGCTGACGTCCGTGGAAGGCATGTTGTCGAGGAAGTCCAGGTTGAAGTCGGCAGTTTGGCCGCTGAAGGAAGACGTGTTGTTCAGGGATGGGAAGGTGTGCTGGGGCAGCAGGCCGGTCTGCTGCTGCATGTTCTGGGCGTGCATCCCCTGGCCGGCCAGGGGCCCGCTCTGCATGGGGCTGCCCTGGTGCCCGCCCATGCCGCCCATGCTTTGCTGCATTGACATGCTCTGTGACTGACTCATATGTATATTTGGCATCTGCAATTATGAAATATATACAATTAATTTACTGTTTACCTTAGTACTATGTATTATACAAAATTATACTACAGAAAAATATGAAAATAATTTATATAAACAGTTTACATGCGCATCATAAGAACATGATAAAAAAATATAAAAGTTCCAATTTAAACGTAATTAATTTATAGATTAATTTCTGAATTTACGTCTGAAATTTGAAAAAGACCGTTTTCTTATTTATTTGCTAATTCAATTTATTATTTACTAAACGTAACAAATATTACACATGTATATTGCAAGGCGGAGCGAGAAAACAATATATGAACGATATGTATTAAATATCACTACTATTATTACATTACATTGAAATCAGACAACTTAAGTGGAGTAAAACAAGTGACATGTAAAAATTAGATGGCGTGTGTCTGTTTATTACTTAATCAAGCAAGAATCACTGGTCAGATTTACATAAAATTTTGCATGGGTATAGCTTATTTACCTGTTCAACTAATAGGCTACTATTGATTTCGATATTTTGCACTATTTAAAGACGTTTATGACGAATATCGAATCAAGAGTACTTAATCTAGTTTATTGTTAAGGATTGTAAATACCTGTCCTTGTACACTCATCATCTGGTTTTGTTGCATAATCAGATGTGGCATTGGAGCTTGTTGTTGGTTTGATGCCCTAGAAATAAATACGTACAATAAATGAGTAAATAGTTTGCCGCGTCAACAAGGTGAGCCGAAAGGTCAGAGCGGAAAAACAACTTCAGAATGAGATGTGTAATGTGTATTATATTGAAATTAATATAAAGCTTCCGCTCGTATATTTGCCCGCAATTTGTTCACACCATTTCTTATTCACACTTTATTGTATTTTGTTTTATTTTATGTGGGTTTCAATTTTCTATTTGATATAAGACTATTAAATTGTTTTAAACTTTCCATTAATGTGGCATATACCGGGTGTAATCGTTAAGTGTGCACAGGCGAATATTCTAACTATTACAGATATCAAAAAACTTTAAACTGATATCGAAAGTACTTCACCTAATGAGTAAAATGACAATAATAAC
>DWNE01002440.1:0-18854 GCA_018249875.1 Cecropterus toxeus | reverse complement strand
TATTTTTTTTAAAAATTTTTTTTTTTAATTTTAATAATTTTTAAACAAAAATGTTTTTTTTTTTTTTAAAAACTCACAGGCGCGTAATTTGCTTAATCGCTAAATCAAGTGAAAAATAACTTCTCATACGCACGACACTATAAAAAATTAGGGTCCGCTCGGGATTTGAACTTCGAAACCTCAACATGAGATATCGAATTTCAAAAAGTAGCATTTAGGCTATTATTGATAATTTTAACGTAAATAATTAAAAGATTTTTTATTTATATTATACGGACTTCCTCACGAGTAACGAACGGTATTACATTACTGCACAAAGAAAATAAAATAGCGGTTACAGAAATAACAACTTCGAAACCCTTACCGAGGCTTAAACTAAATGTTCCCATTTCCATTCTAACGACAGTATTTATAAAATTTCTAAATGAGAATTCGTTTACAGTTTTGAATATTATTTTTGTAAGTTTGTTGTTTGTAAGGTTCATATAGAACAGGGGTTCCATATGAAGTCTGTCACAGATGCGTTGCTACACCCGAGTTCTGAGATGGTCGCTTTATATAAAAGTGTGCCGGCAATCACACCCTCCCACCTCACGCAAGAACTGCTTCACGCTAGAAACAGGTGTGGCGGTGGTACTACCCCGGTCGAACTACATTGGTTCTACCACCTGGCATACTATTACTTCACCATTAATCATTTTAATTAATATATGGTTAAAGATGGTAGAACCCTTTGTGGTTGGACTTCTGAACCACCACACCTATTTCTGCCTAATAACGTCCTCCTCATGCCATCCTGAAATTACTGACAAAGATCTAAATGTTATTATGTATAGATCGAAAACATAATGTAAATAGGCCATTCCAAAGGGGTATAAACAGGCTATTACAGTACTGGGAAAAATAAACAAACTGTATAAACACTTTGTTTAAATAAGAGGAGACAGACAGGAATATCCTATTTAAACTTGTATAGGATGCCGCCCGCATGATACAGATATACGGAACTGGATGTGGCAATAGCATGTTGATTAATACTAATGGTGACAAAAAAATTAACATTTTTATGGTTTTGGACCCAAAAGGAAAGTAAGAATCCTATTACTAAGACTCCGGTGTTCGTCCATCTGTCTGTCAGAGAGATGTATCTCATGAACCGTAATAGCTAGACAGTTGAAATTTTCACAGACGATGTATTTCTGTTGCCGCTACAACAACAAATACTAAAAACAGAATAAAATAAATATTTATTTTAAAATAAAATAATAAAGTTCTTTTATTTGCTTAAGTAAAATTACGTTGTTGCAAAAACAATAGATTCCGACACTGTATCTTTGTTATTACAGTGTTGAATATAAAAATAAAAATACAGTAGATCTACTGTAATTACAGTACACCTGGAAGCGCTGCTCCAGAATAGCACTGAAAAGGTTCTGGCAATCAAATGCCTTTATAATTTTAGGCATTTTTGAAATTACATAAACATAAACCGATCAAATATTAAGAACGAAATATTAATATTTATATGACTTCCAGTAAATTTTGATCTGAATCTCGTCGCGTTACCGGACGTAGTCTAATGTGCAATTTCCGTCGAAATTTCGACCAATCAAAACTTTAAACGAAGCGATTACAAAAACAATGGGGCATCGACGTGGAATAATCTGCTCAGTCATTTATATAGGTCAGTAGGTAATGATAAAAAAGTTGATATTTCGAAAGGTCGCGCGGAGGCTATGTTTGCCTATAATGATGTCGTTGAAAGATCAGAATTGCATTGAGCATTTATAAGTATTATTACTCTCATATTTAATAGTATAGAAGAACTAAACGAGCATGCAGTCCACCTGCCATCGCCTATCTGCAACAGTATCGCCGTGAACACGATCCATGTAACTGGGCCGAAGTATCAAAAGCAAAGAAAGCAAAAAGAAATGCAAAATCCGCATATCGTGAGTACCTCTAACATATTATAATGTACCAATTCCGCGATAATATTAGTCTAAAATCATTTTGCAAATTAGTACCAGGCCGGAATTTGTAAAATACGAGATCTTGATAGTATAACTTTGCCAGGTGGTAGCACCAATGTTGTTCGACCGGGTAAGTACTACCGCCACACCTATTTATAGCGTAAAACAGTTCTTCTTAGGGTAGTTTAAAAAGGTAAAAACGTATAGCGCCCAAATACGTCTGTACACAACTATAAAGGAACATCTAATAAAGACGCGACAAGTAATTAATGGGATTTTTTCCTCTCCGAACGTAATAATAAAAGTTTCTCAGAGAGTAATTACTCGATTTATTTGCCTTGTGATCTGATGCGAGAATATTATGCCTTGTAGTAAAATAAAATAGAGGAGTCTAGAATAATTCATTGTAGGACATTTTATGTTTACATTAAAATGTGGTTTAGAATAAAATTAGTGTACAATAGTCCACTAAACGTACGTTTAGTCGGTTTTTACACTAAATTACAGGGTTAGCCTCGCGAACCACAAGTCAAACCTTTTATACGGTCTCCGACAATATGTAACGATGTATCATCATAGTTATCATGTATTCATCATAGTTATTAGATTTTTTTTTATACCTAAACCTAACGATAAGGCAGACGGGCTACCGTAGCATATAGTCACCGTCGCCTATGGACATTTGCAACACCAGGGGAGTCGCCAATGCATCGCCGGCTTTGAAGGAGAACTCTTTTCACACCTTTTTTGAAGAGCCCCATGTCATAGCGCACCGGGAATACCTCGGGAGGAAGCTCATTCCACATCTTACACGTCCGTGGCAAAAACGAACGTGCAAACCGAACCGTAGAGGACCGCCACGAGTCCAGCTGGTGTGGATGGAACCTCATCCTTCGGCGAGTGGTACGGCGGAGGAAAGGTGACGTAGGCACCAGGTCAAATAGTTCCTGGGAACACTCACCGTTGTAAAGCCGCTAGAACACGCAGAGGGAGCCTATGTCCCTCCATAAGCTTAAGGGTTCTAACCGATCGGTGATCTTTGGGTCGTTGATGATTCGGATCGCACGCTTCTGTACGGAGTCAAGTGGGTTAAGCTGGTATTGTGGCGCCGCTGTCCAGAGATGTGAGCAGTACTCCATGTGGGGTCTCACTTGTGCCTTTTAGAGCAGAAGGAGTTGCCTCGCAGTGAAGCACTGCTTGGCTCTGTTCATACATTATCAATACCAAGTGGTAGAACAAGTTTAATATGCCCGGGGAGCAGATCTTGCATTTCGGTGGCAGGGTGTGGTTGCCGACTCACATATATGAGACGAGGAGGATAGTCCTCAGAAGCAGAAACTTCAGATGATACCGCTATTCTATATGAAGTTACTTACAGATGTCCATGGGCGGTAGCGACCATTTACTATAAAATGAACCGGATGCTCGTTTACTACTTTAATTTAATAAAAAACGCACATCAGTCAGTGATATATCTAATTATGATGATTGACCACATTCTCAGGAAATGGTCTAGATATGCTTTAGGTCGAGCGTCCCTGTACGCTGCTCGCCCACGATCGACTGCTATTTTTGATAACGATGGCGGAGGGCTTAGGTGACCTGTATGGAAGCTCGTATGAAACTGCCACTAGCGATCACCCAATTGTCATGATTAGAAAAATCATATAGAGAGAGCTGAGATTAGCAGGGGGATGTTATGAGGTGCAGCAACACAAGAGACTGGTGGCCGGAATATGTAAGGAAGGAATGATCAATGCATATCCAATAAAGCTAGTGGTCATTCAGCTGATTGTTCAGTGGTGTAGTTGATTGACTTCGTGATGCGGTGTGATCACCGGATTTTCCACATTTTACAGGGTTTTAGAGACTCGAATTACCTTCTTATCCAAACAATTTCCTCGGTAAATTCACTATTCAATAGTATTTTGAGCTGCTGCGAAGCAGCAGTCAGTCTCCTGACAGTACTTATCCTTGTAGACAGGTTATGATCTACATAAGTCATAAGACTTAGTATGTCCCAAATTTATTTATATATGCGTTGCTTAGTAATTGCTGAATTTATTGCCCTCAGGATATTTCGTGATCTACTAAGACAAAGAACATTAATAATGCGTCGTAGTAATGACCTCCGAAATGATAAATTAACAGCTATGGGTCAGATGACCTCCAACCTTCATACATTAAACAAATAACCGCCTTATTACGAGACTTTAGGGTCCAACTAGCGGACGCTACTAACATCAAAATTGCTGTTTCAGGCTTGTAAATGTTTTGGTAAATGGCAAACGAGTGTAGAATCTTGATAAATTTATATACCTTTTTAGTTAATAAAAATAGTATAACAAGCGTGCGATGTACCTGATGGTAAGTAGTGACTACAGATCTGTAACCTCCATATGCAACAAGGTTTTTATGTGAAGCCAATAGTAGATGCCACCTGTCCTGTTGATTAAGAACTTTTTACTTTTCTCGACGTAAATTTCGCTTCCTACCTTCTAAAAATCATAGTAAATCCCTGATGACAATTGATGTACCTACAACTACTCTTATTAACTACTATTCTACTTATGTTATTAAATAAGTTCAAAGTGTTTACTGTAATTGCTACTGTAAAAAACATGACATTTACTGTAATTTTAAAAACACTTTTTTTTTGTAGAAAACAGTGTAATTTTATAATCACGATATGGAAGCACTGATTTTCAGTGTTTTTACTCAAGCCTATATCCAATAACAAACTTTGATGTATGTCTAAAACAATAACTCAAGTATTTCAAGTACCTCTCAGCGTTTAATGAACCATTTAATGTTTCCAGAACAAAGAGATATTAAGCAAAATTTCAGACACGGTACGAAGTCTCGTTTTAATTTGCTCTATTAAATTTGTCATAAAACAGTAGTGTAGTACGTGAGCCGCAACAAATTGGCTAAATTATGAATTATTGCTGTAACTGAGCGGTTAGCGGAATTAATGAGAAGAGAATATGATATCATTGTTTGTTTGTGGAAAATTAAAATTAATGCCGATAATGTTGGCAGTTCCTTTAAAAATAGGACGGGAATGAGGTTTAAAAAGAAGTCTGGTTTAATACATAAAGTATTCAGTTATGAGAATGGAACGAAATTAAGACTTTCTTATCTATATGTAGTCGTCTGGTCTGTAAGAGCATAGTCTTCAAGTTAAAGGAGGTAGAAATCTTCGTGATTCCATTCCGCAAGCACACTTTTTTATTCTCGACGGAGAATCCTTTACAAACCCAGCACTCCGTGAAATATTTATATAGAACAAAGGCTCTATATGAAGTTGATAATAGATGCGTTGCTACTCCCGAGGACTAAGATCGCCTTATGTTTAAGTCAGCCGTGTCGTGTTAGTGTATGCCAATGTGAATGCCAAGAAGGTATTTGCTGACATTATGAAAACCAAAAACATTATTTCATGTCACTAATGTAACAAAAAATCATTAATTTAAGTCATAGACATTTGAATTAACCGTTATAATATTCCCAAAGTTAGTCCCTAACAACGGCCCTATAAAGTTAAATTGCTTCTACGTTCACTGTATCTGTCTGTCTATCTGTAATTTATTCTGTAAAGTTTCAGTGAACAAACCGTTCTCGTACCTGATAAATTAGATGACACGTGAAAGGTGACCGTGAAATTATTTTTGGTTTAGTGTAATTCAAAAATTCTAGAATGCGACATCGTGTGATTTTTCTGTTTGAATATTGGCGTATGTATTGAACGTTTTTTGATTAGTTATTAAAATTTGAAGGTGCGGCCAGTACATCCATAGCGATAAATAAATCTTTCTACCCTCATAGGTGTAAGGTGCCATGCACACACAAAGACAAATAACTATCTGAACACCTAAACCCAGAACAGAAATCTAAAAACAATAACCAGATACATAAAACTCTACGTTAGACGATATGGTGACCGTTACCGTCTGTTACGCGGTTCGACATAAAATAAATGAAACAAATTAAAATCGAAGCTACCTCTGCAATATATAAAACTGCACGCATGCTTTATAATTTACACACAATCTTGCATGCTGACGTAAAAAGATTTTAAAACATTTTGGAGGCCGTGTTTAAAAAAATAGCAGGAAGCGATAGACCACTTTTGATCAGAGAAAAAAATTGTACTCTAAAAAGTCAACATTGTAATGAGCAAAGTCAACAAGCCACATGTGCAAATTAGCTAAATTTGGTTCACGATATAATTGTCGTCACTCAATGAAAACAGTAATTAATGAGCTTTACAACAAACTTGGAATGAGATATTGTGTTCTTGTAGAAATTTTAAGTTAATAGAGAACAATAAATATGATAATCACTAGGAAGTTAATGATGACGAATATAAATTACTTAATTTAATGAAGGCAACAAGGTAATGATAATTATAAGTAAGTAACAGAAAAATAATGCAAATATAAAGTACGGTGAATGCTTCAAACATTTGTACGCGTTTATTAGAATTGCGTCAAAAAAGTTTAATCAAGTCAATAACTTTCATAAGTTATTCAAATCGTTAATAGGAACTAAATTCAATTTCATAAAATCTGTATCATTTATGTTCTGATTGATCTATGGATCTATGCCTTTTGAATCAGTATCTAAAAATAGATAAAAGATAGCAGATATATTTCAATAACGAAATTTGATTTACAGCACAAATTTTTAAACCCAACAACATAAAACCTTAGTCTGAGAAATAATTCCAAAAGTTTTTGTTCAGTAAATCGTAGATTTCAATAGAATATTAAACAATAGCAAACTAGTGACCCGCCACAAATTGGCTGAATTATGAATTATTGTTGTAACTGAACGGTTAGCGTAATTAATGGGTATTTCAACGGACGTCGAATGCGATATCGCTGTTTTTGTTGGAACATTTGAAGCTAATTATACCGATGTTAAATCTAATATTAATAATGGATCTGTTTGACGATAATGGAAAATAAAATGATACTAGTGAAATGGCTTTAGAAATCATATCAACTGAATGTGTGGGCCAGAGTAGGTGTGTAGAGATCTTGCCTCTAAGAGAGCGTAATAAAAATATATACGGACGCAAAATCAAGAAAAATATTATAATACTAAAGATATGATATATAGGTAAACGAAAAACGATGATAATGAAATATATAAACGAAAAAAATATAATATTAAAGCAATTAAATAAATTACTGTACAAACCTCTTTAGTATATTAAGGATTGACATTGAAGTATCTTCTGCAATTTGAGAATGTATGAATACTAAACCACAACGTTCATGCACGTAATGATGAAGTTTCGAGAACGTTAAGTAAATATTAAACGCAGGTCAAGAAAGTTGGGATGGCATACTCATTAAAATATGAAGTAGTGAATGTCTTCTTATAAGACGGTATCGTCTGAAGAACAAAGGAATTTCTGCAGTAGCTTTGTCACGTTTATTTTAAAAGTTCTTATAAAGCCGAATTAATGTTTGTACACGTTCGATCCTACGGTATGGTATCCTCCCATCAGGATTATTTCTATAGAAAGTTATTTATATAGTAAAATGGTGGTTTTGCAATAAATTGTGAATAAATACTTTTTCCGACATTACATAAGGAAGACCAAGATTTTTAACCTGTGCCAAATTTATTTCCGATAAACTTTCGTGTATAAAAATAAACATAGTTTTTACGCAAGACGAAAATTCCAGTAGATATATATGAATACGATTGGGTTAGAATTTGGGTCATTCTACATTTTTAAGTGGTCTAGTGAATCAGAATTTACTGACAGTTTGATTAAACTAGTTTAAAATAACGTCTACATTTTTATACATTACTCAGACTCATTCAGTTTTAGAAGTAAATATCGTTACCGGAAAGTTAAGTTATTACTATTGAACATAGTTATAAGCTGGTCTTTTACGCAGAATGCTAAAGACTCATCAAAAATGAAGACTAAATTATGCAATTGGCAAATATGATTAATGTAATTGTTATATGACACGTTACTTTTTACTACTCAGATAAATCAACAAATTTATTGTCTGTGGGTATTATATGTTATTAGTACTAAGTTAAATTTCCGGTGTGCTAAAATGTCGTAATAATTTCATTTTCAAAGATAGATAGTGATTTCGATTTCGGGTTTTCGAAAAATATAATCTAGGGATAGTTTTGTTTCACAGGTAAATACCAAAAATGGAACACAATTCTTCAAGGATGTGTCCAGGCCACCCATTGGCCAAAAACTTAAACTCTTTTCCTCAACCCTAGATAATACTAAGTTGATGACAATGATGATGATGATGGCGTTACATTAGCCCTAGATGTGGGTAGAAAGATTTATAGTCACTCAACAAAATAAAACAAGACAAATGACGTTAATTGCTGAAAACGATGACAAATATTTGCGTATTATTGTAATGATTCATAATTTAATTTATATCTTCATACCGATTCATATATCAAATGGCCTGAATCATCAAATCAAATCGGAGCCAAAGACCACCTGCCGACCTTTTGTCAACCGAATTTAGTAGGAAAATATTGGATTGGAAATATGGGTCTCACGGTAGCAATATTTATGGGTATAAATGATCGTGTAATAATTAAACAGGCAAAAATAAAATGATTAAAAAATGGCAAAGGGTAAAAGCTCTATTACTAAGGCTATTACTTTTTGTGTATTTGTCTGGGAGGAACTTTCAAAAACTAGTGACATTGTTAAAATAAAGAATAAAAAAACAAAAAACCGGACTGCGTAAAAAAATCTTTTGTTCATAATGATATATCTCCAGGTGATAGAACCAATGTAGTTCGACCGGGGAAGTACCACCGCCAAACCTATTTCTAGCGTGAAGCAGTTCTTGCGTGAGGTGGAAGGGTGTGGTTGCCGGCTCACTTTTATATGAGGCGACCATCTCAGTCCTCGGGAGTAGCAACGCATCTGTGGTCGACTTCAGATAGAATTCCTGTCCTATATGAAGTTGCTTACATATGTCCATGGGCGGCAGTAATCACTTACCATAAGGTGGGCTGCTTGCTCGTTTGCTACTTCGTATTTATAAAAAAAAAAAAATCTAATTTAACGCTTTATATGAGTTTTCTACAAAATAGTCAAGTAAAAGTACGATTACTATTACTTACTAGTAATTAGTACTATTTACTTTCATTTGATACTCATATTGTCGCGATAGTAAACCCCACTCTTTTTCCCTACTTGTAGGCGCCATTTTTTAAATTATATAGTCTATGTCAGTCTTTGCAAACTAAGACGATTTTAATGGTCATACGTCACAATCCGTCAAGCCGTTTGGGCTGTAGCGCGTGCCAAAGCTTACATACGCTCGCAAAAATAAAACATTTCGCGAGGCACCATCTTGGAATAACCTATACCTCGATACTTTGAAAATATTACCCATATATAATATCTATACATCTCTTCATTTTCCCATATAACAACGAGAACTTAATATAATGCCACGACCCGACCTTCCAGCTGAGAAGGAATTTCCTCTATTATTATGCTGAAAGCGTCAAGGAATTCATGAGTTATGCTTGTCTCAGACCCTGAGTGGTGACGGTTAGGCGGGGACTCAGCCTAGGGTGTGAACAATTAACGCTATAATACAAAGCTATAATATCTACATAAGCCATAATTATAATTGGAGAGTCCGTTCATATGTTACTAATATTATAAATGCGAAAGTTTATGAGGATTTATGTGTTTGTTACTCTTACGCAAAAACTATGGCCGGATTTGAATGAAATGTTACATGGGATACACATTACAGTGGAAAGTAACCAAACGACGGAATCGCGGGAATAATTTAGTCCCTAATAAGTGCTTAAATTAATATTATCTTATTTATTGTTATATAATTATACATAGATAAGCTATGTAAATTAAATAACAGTTTCCTTTCTCATAATTTGTTCAAAATTTTAATAACAATGTATTTTAAAGTTGATCAGAAAAGTTTTTGGGATTAATTTGGTCCCAAGAGGTAGAACATTTTTTCGTAAATCAACTTACAAACGATATGTTTTCCCCTTTATAATAAACTGCTGCCTCATCAATTGTCTCCTTATTAACTATTTATAAACCAGAAGAATTATCTTATATTAATTACAGATAATATAATGCCCTCTTTAGGTCTGAGACAGATCACGAAAAAGTGAATTTCCAAAACTCTTAAAAAAGGACACAAACAGGCTTTAGTGTTATTGTAAGATAGATGTGGTGTGAATCGTGTAGAGGACGAACATCAAAAAAATCTACCTTAAAGTTCAAAACCCATATAATTTGGTGACTGAACCGAAACTTGTTCGAAGACAACAGAGCAATTAATTATCAAAGACAAAAATAATGTAGATAAAATAATGGGCGAAGGAATTTTCAAACAGAAATAAATTTCTCTCCGTGAACAAAACGTTTAAACCATTTGAGTGCCTTTCTTTACATTACTCTTTGGTACAATTACATTCTTTAGCTTTTAGGGGCCAGTAAATATAATTTGACGAGGGGACCTCTGTGATCTATTATTGTGAATTGTGAGAAATTATTCTCATTTGAAACAATTACGGTACCTTTACCTCAATTCTTTGTCTTTTTACGGGTTCATTAAAATTTTCGTTTTTGGATTTTTTCTAGAATGTCTGAGTGGACTGATGCGTTAATATTAATTTACGGAGCCCGAGATAAAATATTAATTGGTTCATTTTAAACAAAGGCTACTAAAATGTGTAATTAGCCTTTAAAAATGTGACTTAGACTTATCACTATACAAATTTGTAGCATGAATCTGTTCTTACGTCCGTTGGGAGGATTTGGGGCTTTTCAAATGAGGCCACCATCTTAGTTTTCAAGGTAGCAACGCGTCTGTGCTTCAAATAGAACCTCAGTTTTGTATGAGGTTTGCTTACAGGTGTCCATGGGCGGCAGTGATATATTTATTTTATGATATTGTTTTATTTGAGAACGCTTATCATTGATAGATGAGTTTTTATTATACTCTAGATAATGAATTCGTCACAAACGTTATTTCATATAATATCAGATTCGAAAACACACTACTATGAGCACTATAGAATTGAAATGTGATATTTCACCGGCTCAGTTTTGAGATTTTAAAACGATACAACCATAGCTGATTGAGATTATTTTAATTAATAACTGCAAAAGTTTATGTGATATCGATTCAAAATGAAAAATATTTAAAGGTATATTAATAATTGCAATCGACACCACTTTAATTAACAGTAGCAATAAGCGGATTACTGAGCGGCGCGACATATTGCAAGCGAGCTTAAATATATTGGCGTATCGTGTACAATGTGCTTCACGTAGCAGACAGTTAAAATTAATATTGTACACAATTGTATGTTTAATATTGAATTATTAACTCCTCTGAACTTCTGCTTTCCTTGTACTTTAAATTTATTTTATGTCACTCTCCCCATTTTTGTTAAGTTTATGCCCACTAACTGTAAACTAGTACGGATAAACGGAGTAAATAGGAAGAAGATGAAATTGTAAGGATTGCTACAGAAATAATCAGTTCCATTCAGACCAATGTGATATATTTTGTTTCACCTCCTTAATTTTGTTTTTTGTTAAATCCATGGCCTAACGGTGATATGGCTTTCTTCCACAGACATTTATATACGGATAGATATAACCAGTATGATTTAACCTGATAAAACAGTTCTTGAGTTTTGGTGGAAAAGTGAAGGCGCCGAGTCACTTTCATATTACTTTCACCTTAGTCCTCGGGAGTAGGAACGTATCTGTGATTGACATCGCATCTGTGATTTTTCTATATGAAATAGCTTGCAGATGTCCATGACTGTATGCTCGTACGTCACTTCAATCGTATAAAAATAAATGTGACGCGTTACAGAAACATGTGACGGCAAATTTCTTTCACACGTCGATAGAGAAGTTTCACTTCAAAAATATACACAGACGGAAAAGGATATAAGAAATTTATAATCATAACTTTATTTTAACTATAATCGTACAATTGATTACCATCTGATTTAGCAATTTATTTAATTCCTGTTTATTTATCGCGAACGTTGTTGTATTACTTTACAAAATGTAATCTTTTTATCTAACAAGTCCAGTATTTTCTATATTCTTCTACTTGGATTTTGAGCAATGTATTTACGAATTGGACCAACAGCGAACTCATTTGATCAGAGATGTTTTAAACGTAATGTAAACGTATGCCATGTTATTATCTTAAAGAAATGAAAATATTATAACAAAATGTTAAAGTGTCGTAAAATAAATAATATACGGAAATCTCCCCCACAGACATCCAAAGCCATACTTTTGAAAGATAATACGCATTGGGTAAGTTTTATCTTATCCCTGTAGCTCCGGGACCAAAATAGGGCTACGTTAGCCCCTGCCTGTCGTAAGAGGCGAATAAAAGGGGGCATCCGGGGTTGCGGGCGGCAAGAGTGAGAGCTCACACCGTCCAGCCAAGTGACCCCGGGAAGGTCGGCGGCATGTGTGGTCGCATACCGTCGTAGTATATGAAGGCACGGTGAGTGCAAATGCTCACCGGGAAGGGCCCGAAAGGTGCATCGCGCTCGGAGGACTCCCATTGCGTTGCGTGGGAGTCCCGCACGAAGCGCTGAGTTAGTAGTTAGTTAGAGTGGTAAATTTTCAAATGCTATTCTAGGCTGAAACCTTTTGTCTATCCCAATGTTAGACAAACGTCTCTCTGCCATACTGTGGGAGGCCTAGAAAGTACGTCGCCATTTGCTTCATTGCGTATTGGTGGTGGAAATAGGGATTAATACCCAACTCGTACTGCAGGCTTTTAAACCACACGTAAGGCCTCCACAAGACTAATAAATATTATCGTATGATACAAACCGATGGCCTTTGAAGTACTAAGAAGAGTGAAAAACTAAATCCACTGGCGGTCACCTATCCAAATTCTGGCCACATATGACATTGCTTAGTTTTGAAGACCGATTAAAAGCCGCATTGTCCGCTTTATTATTCCAATAACCAACACAAATATGTTCTCGAAACTAAGTATATTTCATACTGCTCCTATTACATAGATTTATAAGTATTTTGTATTATGTCAATAAATGTTTTATCTGGTTTATGTTCAAATGCATAATACGTGCCTTTCCTGAATAGCGGTAGATTACAATGTGTCCATCCACATAAATACATTTCACTATTAGTTGCAAAACATACATTACACGTTCCAGCGACACCCAAACTAATATTTCAATGTCTCCTACTGTCTCCATTGTCATTGTAATGCATCCAAGACTCCTTTGTTGTAAGCTTTGAGACATTTGTCTCCCTGGATAAATATCTGGCTACAATAATATTAGACAATACACTTGCTGGGAGGAAATGTCTCCTTGACACGAGTATCTTATCCGTAGGGAACGGTGTTTTTTGTTAAATTCAAATATCAAACAAGTAGTGCACTTAACGAAATGTGATCACATTTGTCTATAGACAATTTAAAATAGATTTTTATAGGTTTTCTTTTTTTAATTTATCAGATTGAATTAATGAACGAGCATGCTGCCCGAAGGTAAGTGGTGTCTGCCATGGACTGGATGGTAAGCAATTTTATATAAACAAGGGTTCTATCTGAAGTCGATAGATGCGTTGTTACTCTGAAGAGTAAGGTAGTAGCCTCATATACAAGTGGAAAAAAACAAACACGCTCTTCCGCCGAAACGCAGGACCTTCCAATAAAAATAGATGTGGCGGTGGTATCTTCCCGTTCGAACTACACTGGTTCTCCCATCTGATGAACCATGTATGTGGTTTGGAGTTTTACTTAAGCTTAACTACAGATGCGTGTCATGTGGTGTAAATCTTGAATAGCATCACTCCTGCTTTTCTCGTGGATGTCGTAGGAGATGACGAAAAAACTAGTACCATTATTAAAAACACTAAAACATAAACCCAACTGCTTAAAATGTTTTGTTTTTGTTTATAATGATGCATCTAATTACCCGACTGCGTCAAATGGAGCGTAATGTTTTTCGAATGTATGTATGTACAAAAGTATGTATGTTTCTTTGGCACGCGCCAGTCCAAAGAAACATACATACGTTTTTTCATAGAGATTGAGATGGACATAGAATATCGGGAATATGTGGATGTATGTAAGGTCTATTATTTATTATTTTAACTACGAAGCACAAAGGGGACGCCGAGAATATCTAATACTGTGTAACCTTATAAATCCTTTACATTTTGTTTGTTTGTTTATTACGACGCATTTTTATTACACCGAGTTTCCAGTCACAACAATTCTATAGATTTTCCACTTCAAAATAACATTATTTTCAAAAAAATACTTACGAGAATAAACATTCTCGGAATTGAAATCTTCCAAACTATATTGCAGCTAATATTTCAGACGTCTTTCACTGTAGCTTGTACTAATTCTTCATACGTGCTCGTATTGTCATCGTCTTATTAAAAATACATTTCTCAATGAATATTGTTTTCAAGTTTACATTTACATTTAGGCGACCGGCCAAATTAATATTTCAATTGTCTTTCAGTGTGTCAGTCTTACTGCAATATTCGGATACTGTAAGATGACTTCGGAGACAAATCATCTGTCTGAAGCTCTATAGTTTTCAGAGAGAAACAGCTGGTTTTGACAAACATCGATACATATAAAGTAATCCCTATTTCCCTTAGTTACGGCATCACGTGTGAACTGCTGAACGGATTTAAGAATTTTGTTTACTGAGTTTGTTATTATCAGAAGGTTCTTATCAAAAAAATGAAAAACAAGAAACTTGCGTGAAAAAAAAACGTACAAAGCAATGACAATATACGTGACAAATACATCCTAGCAAAAACACTTCGTGTTAATGGCCCAGTCAAATTCATATAGAAACAGTCGAATTGAGTACCTTCTCCATGTTACAATCAGTTAAAATGTCGGCCTTATAAATTATTGAGATTCACAATTATATCAAATTCATTCCACAACTTTACATCAAGTTAGTTACATACCCAAGAAAACGTTATTTTCGCTGGGAGATATAACTGAGTACTAATTCATTATGTATGTATGTATTAAGTGTCATAAAAGCAAGTAACATAAAAGCAACTTATAGTTGCAAAGTTCAATCTGAAGTATCATAATTGTTATTTACTGCTAAATTACAAAAAGCCATTTTTCTTTAAAATAAAATTGAGTTCGTTTCACTTTTAAAACACTTCAATTGACGAAGGTGCAACGCAAAAAAATGCTCTTAAATACAGCGTTTGCTCAGAATTTGACGGGTACAAATTCATCTGTGCTATTGCGAGTGATAGCGAGTTGGGCGAGTCACACGTGTTTTCAGCGCCCTTACGTTATCTTAATTAAATATTATGTCACCCAAAATTAAATAAGAGTGTCGGCCAGTGATAAAAGTTTCATGTTGGGGTTGGGGTTTAAAATCCCAGGTTGTCAAAGTTTTGTAGGTAATAAATTAACACACGTTTAAAGGATGAAAACATTGTAAACACTACGTGCCTAAGAGTTCTACAAAAATAAAGGTATTTGTAGTCTATCAATCTGCAGCGGAACATCGACTTTTTGATATTTTTTTTTTGACTACCCACGTGGCGGAGCGGTCACCAGATCGGTCTGACGCGCAATGGGTCCCGGGTTCGATTCCCGGCCAGACAGAAATATGAATGAATTTAGATTTCTGTTCTGGGTCTGGGTGTTTATGTTTTCATCTTTATATGTCCACGGCACCCACGACACAGGAGAAAACCCTAGTGTGGGGCTATGAGTGTAGTAAGCGTGTGTGTGTGTAATTTATAGTAATGATAAATCGGGTCTTCTCTCAGAATGAGTATTTAGATCATAGTCCACCGCGCTGGCAAAGTGAGAAATGGTAGACTTTACACTTTTTAACACTTTTTTAGAGAACTCTGAAGTATGCATGTTATTATACGACGATTTTGTTCACCGTAAGACATTAACAATTCATTTTAATGCGTACATAATTTTAGAAAAATAGTAGTGCGCGCCCCTAATTCAAAACACGAACCCTAGACTTAGAGGTCTAGTTTCAACCATTAAAATTATAATTAGTAAGATGCACAGTAATTTGAATTAAAGCTTTAATATACTTCTGTTACATTTTCGTTTTGTAGTAAATTACGGAGTAACTACGCCCTCTTTCGGGTCTTTTCATTCATTTCATTTCCTCCGGTACAATAAATACCCAAATGAATGATCTCAATATTCTTCAATAGTCGCCAATTCCGTTCATTTCACGTGAGGCGTCAGAAAATAAAAGATTGTGATAATTATATCGATAAGAAAAAATAAATAACAAGGCTTAAAACCGATTAGTTTGTTTTACATATAATTAATATTTTCATAATAAGAAAAGTCATCCCTCCCCCCCCCCTTTTCCCTTTTTACAGACGCAATTTTCAAAAATAATTAAGCCTATGTCACTCTGCGAACTTAAACGATTGTTTAAACTAAATAAATATCTTATTATTCCGTGAATATTTTAAACGTCTATCAAAAAACACGCACGCTTTCTACACTCATAGCCCTACACTAAGATTTTCTCCTGTGTCATGGGTGCCATGGACACTCAAAGACGAATATACAAACACCAAGACCCAGAACAGAAATCTGGCCGGGAATCGAACCCGGGACCCACTGCGCGTTTGATCGGTATGGTAACCACTCGCTCGGCCACTCGGGTCGTCTAAATCATCATCAGTATTGTTGGCTGCTGTGTGCCTGAAGGAGTATGGGAGAAATATTTATCAGAGGCATTCCAACTTGAACTTCAGGGGAAGCATCTTTGGGCAACCTCAGGTACGACTAATCTTATCTGGGGTTGATTACAGTCCATGGGCGGCAGTGGCCACTTACCATTAGGTAGACATATAGTCGTTTGCTACTTGCATATTATTGAGAAATAGACACATCTAATGGATTTCAAAATACTCTATACAAAATGGCATGTACTTTAACTCGTATTTAATCCACCACATATGGAGAGGGAGATCCGTGTCCATCAGACACTCACAAATATGATTTTCATGCTTTTCAATTTGCCTTGTGACTTAATGTACTTACTGTTCAATTTGTTTACAAACAATATAAAGGCACTAGCACTCAACTGACTACTTGAGCAAAAGTTTTCAATAGGATAGATAGAGCCTATGGTAGACTAAATAAAAATACGCGAAGGAAACCCGTTTTCTAGTACGTTCTCCGTACAGAAAAGAGTGAGATTTAGCACACACAAATAGATCCGTATATGTAAAATATGGCTTTCAAATATAGCAAGAAAAATAAACCTATTTTTTTCAATATTGAGTGTTCTTTAAATAATCCAAAATTTAATGCAGATATGCAATATAAAATCTTTGTAGTAGACAAAAACTTTTAGAATCATGTATGTTATCAATATAAATATAATTTATTGAAATAGCAAACTACTCGTGTTATACATCGGTAAATATCATGTTTATTTGGGTTTAATTATGGCAACTAGTGTGTATGATTGAGCGATTTTTAATAATTACTTTACACGGGTACTTACTCTCTAAGTACCGAGACTTATTTGTACATAACTCATACTTGACGGGACAGGCAATTAGAGGTCGGCGTCAAAAGTGAAACTGAAACATAATGCACTTTAAATATTTTTAAAACGAAAGTATTTTCGATGTGAAACATCTATAAGCGTAGGTAAACTCAATTTTTGGCGTGGCGATCACTTTGTCTGAATTATTAAGTATCGAACAAAATTAAGCGGGTTGCGGTGTTAGTTCGACTTAGTTCGGGGTACTGTTCGTAAATGGTTTATATTGATTATGTTATATATTTAGTTCCTGTCGCACTCTTATCTTTTACGCATATTACTTTACGAACACGACGTTAGACATCTGCCAGGCGTCCCGTGAAGGCAGTTTTTTAAATATATTTCCAAAGGTACTACGAAGTATCTGACGATTGATGCTAATAGTTTAATTTATGTTTATAATCAGAATAAATTACATTTCTCTAATATTCCGATCTTGCATATTTGTGTAGAATAATGATCTATTGGAATAAGCGCACGAAGATACATCACAACACATGCAAAATGAAGTTTTAGGTTGATTTTATCTATTAATCACGTGAAAATATTATATAGTTTTAAAAACATAGTGAACATGGATTTTTATTGCCTGGGTTTATTGCAAAAGAAATCCGTATAGTGTACGTAGGAGTTAGAGAACAGGATTTTGTTTACATTAACTTCAACAGAATTTCGGGTAGACAATATTGTTTTTATTGTTTCATAACACCGCTTTAGTAGCTCGATTTTACGACTTTTCTGTCCAATCCTTTACACCGGGATCATAATGCTATCTATTCATGGCATCTTTGACGTTTCACTGCGATAAAAACATTACTTATTGCATTAGAAAGCGCATAGAAGTATGTTAATTGGGTGGTTCAGTGTTAGTAGTGCTCATTTTCGCTGTTAGTAAGCTGCGAATGCTCCCGTTATGTATGTTATCAGAACACCATGCAAATGATCTTAAGGCGAAAGAATGACAATGTTCAAACTTACATATTTTCGTGTTATGAAACTGTGATACGAGATTCTAGCGGTACAGACCATCTAACTACGAACAAGGCAAATAAAACGGTGTAACCTAACGTCTTCATACATATAAATACTGGTTGTTTTTTGGGTATATCCGCGTTTAATCTATTTCAGTAAACTGTACATTTAAAAAAAGTGTGGCTTTGTTCTATTTATTTATTTATTCATTTAAACTTTATTATACCTTAAAATGTGGTACAAAAGGCGGACTTAATGCTAAAAGCATTCTCTACCAGTCAACCA